>JAVSCE010006008.1:0-85368 GCA_032199065.1 Smutsia gigantea | reverse complement strand
TGTGTCTTTAGACTATTCATTTGGGAATGTTCTTCCTTCTTTAAATAGGCCTGGATTGCAATATACTTTCCTCTTAGAACTGCCTTTGCTGCGTCCCACACAAGTTGTGGCTTTGTGTTGTTGTTGTCATTAGTCTCCATATATTCTTTGATTTCTGTTTTGATTTGGTCGTTAACCCATTGATTAATTAGGAGAGTGTTGTTAAGTCTCCGTGTATTTGTGAGCCTTTTTGATTTCTTTCTAAAATTTATTTCTAGTTTTATACCTTGGTGATCTGAGAAGTTGGTTGGTAGGATTTCAATATTTTTTTAATTACTGAGGTTCTTTTTGTGGCCTAGTAGGTGGTCTATTCTGGAAAATGTTCCATGTGCACTTGAGAAGAATGTGTATCCTGTTGCTTTTGGGTGTAGAGTTCTGTAGATGTCTGTTAGGTCCATCTGTTGTAGTGTGTTGTTCAGTGCCTCTGTGTCTTTACTTATTTTCTGTCTGGTTGATCTGTCCTCTGGAGTGGGTGGTGTGTTGAAGTCTCCTAAGATGAATGCATTGCTGTCTATTTCCTCCTTTAATTCTGTTAGTGTTTGTCTCACATATGCTGGTGCTCCTGTGTTGGGTGCATATATATTTATAATGGTTATATCTTCTTGTTGGACTGACCCCTTTATCATTATGTAATGTCCTTCTTTACCTTTTGCCACTTTCTTCGTTTTGAAGTCTATTTTGTCTAATACAAGTACTGCAACACCTGCTTTCTTCTCTTTGTTGTTTGCATGAAATATCTTTTTCCATCCCTTCACTTTTAGTCTGTGTATATCTTTGGATTTGAGGTGAGTTTCTTGTAGGCAGCATATAGATGGGTCTTGCTTTTTTATCCATTCTGTTACTCTGTGTCTTTTGATTGGTGGATTCAGTCCATTTACATTTAGGGTGATTATTGTTAGGTATGTACTTATTGCCATTGCTGGCTTTAGATTCGTGGTTACCAAGGGTTCAAGGGTTGCTTCTTTACTATCTAACAATCTAACTTTCTTGTTAAGTTATTGTAAACACAGTCTGATGTTTCTTTATTTCTCTCCCTTCTTATTCCTCCTCCTCCATTCTTTCTATACTAGGCGTTTTATTCTTTGCCTTTAGTTAGTATTTGGATGGTCTGCTTTCTTTGCTATGATTTTATGTTCTCTGGTGACATCTTTTTAGCCTTAGGTGTGCTTCCATCTAGAGCAGTCCATTTAAGATATCCTGTAGTGGTGGTTTATGAGAGGCAAACTCCCTCAACTTTCGTTTGTCTGGAAATTGTTTAATCCCTCCATCATATTTAAATGATAATCGTGCTGGATACAGTATTCTTGGTTCGAGGCTCTTCTGTTTCATAACGTTAAATATATCATGCCATTCTCTTCTGGCCTGTAAGGTTTCTGTTGAGAAGTGTGATGATAGTCTGATGGGTTTTCCTTTGTGGGTGATCTTTTTTCTCTCTCTAGCTGCCTTTAATACCCTGTCTTTATCTTTGATCTTTGCCATCTTAATTATTATGTGTCTTGGTGTTGTCTTCCTTGGGTCCCTTGTGTTGGGAGATCTATGAGCTTCGGTGGACTGTGAGACCACTTCCTTCCCCAGCGAGGGAAAGTTTTCAGCAATTATTTCTTCAAAGACACTTTCTATCCCTTTTTCTCTCTCTTCTTCCTCAGGTACTCCTATAATGCAAATATTGTTCCGTTTGGATTGGTCACACAGTTCTCTTAATATTCTTTCATTCCTAGAAATCCTTTTATCTCTCTCTTCCTCAGCTGCTCTGTACTCCTGTTCTCTGTTTTCTATTCCATTTACAGTCTCTTGCATCTCATCCATTCTGCTGTTAAGCCCGTC
This sequence comes from Smutsia gigantea, assembly GCA_032199065.1. Taxonomy (NCBI): domain Eukaryota; kingdom Metazoa; phylum Chordata; class Mammalia; order Pholidota; family Manidae; genus Smutsia; species Smutsia gigantea. The sequence continues at coordinate 83,505 of JAVSCE010006008.1, read as the reverse complement.
AATCGCTTGTCTGATTTCTGCATTGTCTTTCCTCAGTTCCCTCACCTCCTCCCTGAGCTCTTGCACATTTCTCTGTAGGTCCATCAGCATGGTTATGACTTTTATTCTGAATTCTTTTTCAGGGAGGCTGTGCATGTCCATCCCTTCAGACTCCCTCTCTGGGGTTGTCTGGTTGATTTTGGTCTGAACCATATTCCTCTGTCTTTTCATGGCGATATAATTGGTCACTGTTAGTTGCCACGTATGTCAGCTGGGCTCTTTAAGACTTTAAAAAGAGAAGAAAAAAAAGATAAAAAAAAGAAAGAAAAAGAAAGAAAGAAAGAAAAGAAAAAACAAAAACAAAACAAAACAAAAAAAATGCCCACCAGACGTAGATTCTGTGGGAATGCTCTAGGTGGTGCTATTGCCCCAGTATTCCACAGCTGTAACTGTGCCGCTCCGCAGGGCCCTTTATCGCTCTGGCAGGGGTGGGAACGAATAGGAGGCTGTTGATCTCAGTGAGAAGTGTTAAGTATGGCTACGCTTCCTCAGTCGCTGAGCTAAGGCGTCTGAAACTCCCCCGGACTCCCAGCCTGCTGGGCTGAGTGTGCTGGGGCGATCTGGCTCCTCCGCTGGGCTCCTGTCTCTTTAAGACCGCTGAGGAAAGCGCGCACTTTTTTTTTTTTCCTTCCCGGAGCCGGCTGCAAGCCCCCTGGCGCGTTCCCCGCTCAGATCCTGCCCCTGTCTCTCCAATCTCAGCTGCACTGCGCAATGTGGGTCAGCGCTCCCCACGCAGATCCCCGGGGCTGGCTACTTCGCGGGGTGCACTTCCCTCCCTCCCGGCTCTGAATCCTCTCCTCCCGCCGGTGCGCTGGGGTGGGGGAGGGCTCGGGTCCCGCCGGGTCGCGGCTCCGTATCTTACCCGCCTCTTGGGGTGCCGAGTCCTCTCGGGTGTAGCTGCACGCTGTGCGCTTTCCTGTGTATTCTCGTCTCTCTTTTAGGAATAGATGTATTTTCTGTGTTTTCGTAGATAAATATAGTGTTGGGAGGAAATTTCTGCCGCCCTGCTCACACCGCCATCTTCCCGGAAGTGTATGTGTCCATTTTATTTAGCATCTACCTGTATGATTCCCAGGGCTGCTATTTATTAACTAAATGATCTTGAGCAAGTTTCTTAACCATTCTGTGCCTCAGTTTCTTTATACATGAAATGGGACCAATAATTGTACCCACCTTATGGAACCAGTGTAAGGTTTAGATGGGCTATTATATATAAAGCTCTTTGAATATTTATTCTTGGCACCCATTAACATTATATACTAATGAGTTATGGTGTCTAATTTTCACACTCAAGATATGAGTCTTTTCATGCTAGTGAAGTGTACTATTGAAAAGGGGAAACCTGGGAACCAGGAACCACAGAATTCCAGGTATTCTTTCTCTTTGCTTTTAAATTAATAAATGATCATACCCTGTTCACATTTCTACATACTTCATACCCTGGGAGCCAAGTGCCACTAAATCTAGCAAGTGTGTGGCATTTCCTGGGGTGCTTACAATGTATTTCCATAACCACTAGGTACACTCCTCCCAGAGGAGCTTACGGTAGCCTATGACCCTCATTGCCTCCCCCACCCCACTATCTCTTATAATTCAGAAATGACAGCTCCCGACAGCTTTTGAGCACATGATGCACTTAATTTAGCCAGCGTAGAAATACAAGTCCCTATGTAATGTCACACTTTGAGTTCTGGGGGCAGACAAAAGCAGTTTGCCATAGGATGGATCTGTTCTATGGCAAAGCAGGCTGTCCTGGCTGAATCTCTCTCACACTCGCTGTCTGTGCTTACAGTCTGCTTGCCGCTCTCTGCACCACTCATTCTCTTTAACCAACATAATTGTTTCCATAGAGAATGAAAATAGTCACAACATAGATGTGCCTAAAGAGAACATTCTTTGTTTTTCTCTGAATTAATTCAGTGTAGCTCTTGAAGCCATGTTTCCATGTGTAGCTAAAAACTTAATCATCAAATAACTCAGTTCTTTCTGACTGTGTACTTGGAATAGATGATAGATTTAACTCAACATTCTCCCCATTTTCCTTTGGGAGTGAGTGGCTGCAGACTGTTGTCCTGACTTTGGAGTGAGGCATCTTATTCTTAAGCCCTCCTTGGTTGTCTCCACCCTCACTGAGGTATGGACTGTCCCTCCTGATCCACTTCTCTTCCAACACCAATCTGTATGTCTAGGTCTGACTTCCCAGCTGATGCAACATGCAGCCTGCTGTCACAGGACTGTCAACAACGGGGGTGTCTCACTCCTGTCAGAGACAGAGAGGCTGTGCAGATTATGATCAGCTCCATGGCATCACTCCACCTCTGATGTGACCCTTTGGAGCTGGGGGTCTTCCAGGCTCAGCCAGTCCAGGATCATGTCTGCAGCTGGGGTAACCACACCAGAGCCTAGAACACAGGAAACCTCAGCCTCAACTCACCACTCACCACCATCACTGAGTGTGGCACTCCAGACCTCAGCCACCTTCTAAGCCCAACCCCAGTGGCCCTGGGAACTTTTTGCATATTCCCCAGGGTCCCAGAATTGAGAGAGCCTTGAAGAGGGATAGCAGGGTGTACGCACTCCTCGGTCTAGGACATATCACACAGTCTTTGCCTGTTTCCATCTTAAGCACCCGTTTCCATTTTAAGACTTGTATAGTGCAAGCTGGGCTCTGTAAGGTGCCACTGAAAATGACTCTGCTCTTCCTTCGTGACAGCCCCACCCACCCACTCCCTGGAGGGCTTCTTTCCCCTGCCACCTCCTTAGATGAGAAACAGGCCTGTGACTTTTCTGCTCACCTTGAGTAATAAATCCTCTGGCTGCTTTAGTCTTCAAAAAGTTTTAGATCAATAATGAATGTGTTTAACCCTAGCTAAGCTTCATTTCCGGTTATGTCTTCTCTCCTCATGCTGCTGCATCTTGCAGTAAGTAGAAGTCTGGTAGGAAATGAACCTGTGGCCTGCTTCTCTATTTCCCCATCCCATCCAGTCTGGTGGTCTCAGTTTCTGACTCCTGGAGAGGGCACAGGAAAGGCGTTATGACTGGCTTCCATATGCTGTTGGTTCATCCTGCCGGTAGAGATGGTTAAATCTCTCTTTCGGGTGGCCCTGACCTCCATCTTCCATTTCCCTGCATCATCTATGACAGGACGCTTCCAATGCCTCCTACAGCCCCTGCACACAGGTGTGCACCTCAAGGCTTACTTAATCAAGGCCCCTTCACCTCTGCACAGGGCCTTCTGGACAGTGCTATGGGTTGAATCATGCACTGCCCTCAAAATAAGAAAAAAAGAGAGATGCTGAAGTTCTAACCTCCAGGACCTCAGAATGTGCCTTTCTTTGGAAATAGGGTCTTTGCAGATGTGATCAAGTTAAGCTGAATGAGATGAACTGGATGAGATGACCCTAAATCCAGTGACCGGTGTCCTAACAAGAAAAGGGAAATGTGGACGCTGACAGAGACAGGGAGGACACCATATGATGGCAGAGGCAGAGACTGCAGTTCCCCTGCCAAGCTCGAGAACAGATTTTTTCCCTCTGACTCCCCAAAAAGGAATCAGCCCTACTGACAACTTGATTTTGGACTTCTAGCTTCCAGAACTATGGAAGAATAAATTTCTGTTGTCTTAAGCCACCCAGTTTATAATCTTTCGTCAGAGCGGCCCTAGGAAATTTCTCCGGACTGAGCTCCTTTGTACAGAGAAAACCCTTTCCTCATTTTGCATCTCCCTGCCTGCATCCAGCATGGTGTCTGAAATGTCAGACAGATGTCATTCCATTAAATGTTGAATGAATGAATGAGGTCTATATGATTAGAGATAATCTGGTGATGATTGGATGGCTAATTGAATAGTTAGTTTTTCATTTGGCCAATGTGGTCTTATACATGAGAACCATTCAGTTACAAAACTCTTTTTTTAAGTCAGGAAAAAAATGCATTATTTATATAATTAAAATAAACTCTTGTAAACTAAGCTTTATATTAGTTAAATTATTCAATACTCTAATTACTTTTGAGTTTTGAATATGCTGCCCCTACTTAAAGAAATCTTTCCTTTTAAAGAAGTGATACATAAAAGTATAGTTCACTGAATTTTTAATTGAATGGGTTCTTAAAAATGGAAACCTCTTGGATGACATTAGAAGCTGAAAAATTTGTGCTAATCCACAGAACTGATACTTCTTTGCTTGCCTTCTTACTCCTCTCTTTCTTTTGCTTGTTAATTGTTTTCAAATTCCTAGCAGTCTGAAGGCTTTGGCTGTCTGACTCTTCCAGGAAGTCCGCACATCTATGCAAAATGATCATTCCTATCCCAAGGATGGATGTAGCTAGGTTTCTTCTTCTGCCTTTCTTGTTCTTTTGACCTCTTTTCTTGTTTCTCTCCTTTGTAAATATATCTATGTTAGATACAAGAACGCTGAAATCATGTGAGCCCACATACAATATAAAAAGTAGGGGGAACTGAGGTCTGCCATTTTTGCTGAAATTAGTCTGCACTCAGCTTGGTCGGCTGAAAAGAACGGGACAGACAAATTAGGCAGGGAAATCTTCAGTCCTTTCGTCCCCCAAACTCCTCAAATAATGTGATTACAAATTAATACCCCCAAAGGCAAAGCTTCCCTGGGTAATCTGTTCTTTAGTTAGTCCACATGGAAAATGGGGGGAATCATCCTATGATATCACAGGAATAATAGGACAAAAATGCTAACAAACTGAAGAAGCGATATAATTGTTAGGGGAGAAACAGGCTTGGTGGATTTCAGCTTTTCCACCACAAAGGTGGGTCATCGATGTAACATACTTTTAATTAAGGAAGTTTGAGGGGCTCCTTTATCACAGGGGTAAACAATTTCTTAGAGTAATATAGAGGTTGTCAATGATTCTTTTATGTTCAAAAAACTCTATATTGTGCAGTAGGTCAATGAGAAGCTGTGGAAGGTGAGATCTGTTCAATACTCATGGCCTAAGGTCTGCAGAAATTTCCATAATATAAGGAAGGATTCTACGGGGACAAGAATGCTAAACTGCCGAGTTTCTTTCTCCTGGCTATCTCTGCTCCTTTGCCTCATTTTCCACAAACATCCCTGACAACATGGATTGCTAGATTGCTTTCTTTTAAACAAACCCAGGGATTAAAATTAAAACTTTGGCCAATCAATCTATCTTAATTAAAAAAACATATCAACCCAAGCATGCATTAGACAGTAGGGGGAAAAAATTGTGTGGATAGAATGAGATTTTAAAATGCAATTACAGAAGAGGCAGCTGTTTATTTGATTATCTCCTATCTTAGGATCTTGGGTTTGAGCTCTATAAATGCCTGGTAGGCTATCGGGTCTTTTTACCCACTGCCAGGATTTCTCTTTGCCCTGTATCTATTTTTTATTTCTACTGTTGTTCCAAACCATTTGTTGGGGCTCTAACAGTCAAATAAATATTCTAAACAGAATCACATTTTCTTAGTTTTCTTTCAAACCATGGCGGCACATCCATGGTCTTTAGCCTCCTGGGTCCATCAAAAGAACATGTGTTCTTAGTAAATAAAGACAAAGGCACAAAACAGGAAGTTCTGCCCAATTTAAAATCTGATCAAGATCAGCTCAGAATGAAGAATTCTAACACAAGAGCAACAGCTAAGTTTGATGAACTACAGTATTTGAGAAATAAAAAAACCTCTTTGTGCACCCATCCCTACCAGTGGTGATTCGTCCCTTTCTCCAAGGAAAGCCAGCTGAACTGGGTAGGTCAAGGGGAGGGCCCGACATGTTTCTGTAGCTGTGATTGAAGCCTTAGAGGTCCTAGTCCTGGAAATGCTGATCTGGGGGGACATTTTCCGTCAGGTGCTTTGTATACTTGGAGACTTCCCACCTTTGAGTTTCTGAGACAGTTACAGCTCACCCCGACTCTGAAAGTACAAACTTCCACATCTTTTTTTCTGCCTCCCTTGCAGAGAGGCAGTGAGCCCATGAACTGGCCTCCAAGGCTTAGACTCAGCCATACCAGACAGAATCAGAAGCCAAAGACGCAGAGCGGTGGGCACAGTACGGATCTTCTCTCTGGCAGCAGTGGCGGTTGGGGGTTGCAAGGCCATCGGGTTCCAGGTGATGAAGTGGCTGTGACTAGAAGGGAGTCATCAGGTGCCTAGTGGGTGCAGCCGTAGCTTTTCTCATCAGGCCTGCTCCGTGGCAGGACTGCGACTGTTGTCTCTGGCTGCTTAGCTTTGAGTGGGTTTCTCCAGCCCTCATGGTGATCTGTAAAGTGCTCAGAAGCCCTTTCATACATGCCGCACGGCTGAAATCAGCCAGAGTTCTGTTGCCTGCAACTGTGAGCAGTGATACTCATAAATAAATATCACCACTTCCTTTGCTCTAACTGCTGTGTAGGGCATGGGAAATTTTTCATTTATATCCCCTAAGGGAATGTTGTTACTGAATGTTGATTGCTTTTCTTTAGTCTAAATTAATTAAATGACACAGTATCCATTGTAGAAAACAAACGAAGATCATTTTACACAGTATATTGTAAATAGTGATTATAATGTGTCATCTTTCCAGAGAAATAGTAGGAAACAATGTGTTCATTCAGACAGCTCCTGTTGGAAATTGCAGGGCTGTCCTTTACATTGTAATCCATTTCCTCCTTAGCTGGAATGCAGCAAACTCCACAGTGATCTAATAATAAAGTGACAGCAGTAAAATCTAACGTGGGGATGAGAGCCGGAAACAAAGCAAGTGTGTGAATCCTACAAGACGGAAAACACGCAGGAGGACCCAACATAGGAAAACAAGGAGCAAGACTATTGTCTCTGATCTGCGGGCCAAGAAAGGCTCTTGTCCACACTCATCCCCGTCTCCTTGGGTCCACTCAAAAACTAGAGACCCAGGATGCAGGAGGAGCCTGTTTTTAAAACTGTGCCCACCTACTGAGACTTTGCTTATCTTTAAAGCAGGCCCAGGGGATAGGCTATTCGTAAGGCTGACCAGTGGAAGCCCCCACCACTCTGCCACATGGAGAGTGCGCTCCTCCTGTCCAGATCACCTGAGCTACTTTCTTGGCACGTAACTCACTTTGTTTATTTGATTAAATGCTGTCCAGGCCCCCTGACTGTCCTGTCTTTTCTACCTCTTGGTCTTCCCCTTAGAGCCAACTTGACCCTTAATATGCATTTATTGATGATAAGTCAGAAGCTCATGGATACATATTCAGTCTGGAGCTGAACTTTGGGGGAAAGAACATAATGAAGTGAATATCCCAGCTGCATGAAGGAGATTTGGATTTAGAATCATGCTGAAGCAGTCACCTGTGGGGATATTGGGGGTGTGTAAGGGAGAAGGTGGGAAGGGCAGTGATGTTCATTTATTTAATCCTTACAACCTCATGTGGTAGGTTTTCTTTTTATCGTTTGCAGCTGCAACTCAGGGGTGAACCTCTGCTGGGAAGCCCACAGGTAACAGCAGCTGCGATGGGACACAGGCGCTGGGCCTCCCTGAATCACTCCTTCAGCTTCGCAAAATGTCTCATCAAATTCCTTCTTGAGTACAAAAATGAGTTCTTGTGAAAGAGTGTTCAGAACTTTTATTCACTACATCTTTACAATTTCCATACTGGACTGTGCAGGTTGTAATGACTGGGAAACGTGTGACGTGCTGGACAACTCCGGATAGATGAGAATGAATTGAGCACTTGTGTGGAAGGCCCAGGAGTGGTTCAGTCCTCTGCTGTCTTCCCAGAGTGCGTTCATCCTCAGAGAAAGTAGTGCCTGTTTGGAAGCGTCGTCCCAATCCGGAGGACTCCAGGCCTGTTCTTCCCTCTCCTCCTGTCCCAGGCCTCTGCTGCCACTCCTACATTCACTTGGAGCCTCTCTTGCTCGTGCCTTGGACACGGCCTCCTGAGGAAGAAAGCATTTGATGGCTTCACACTAGAACTGGACCCTACTCTGGACCACCACCACTGCCGCCCCGACTTTGGGGGAGCTGGTGATACCTTTCGGTTAACATCATTCTGAGAAAGTGAGTTCCCCTAGGCCCAGCTTGACCCTGAAATACGGAATACAGAGTAGGGTCTGAACAGGTATAGCAGAGAAAAAACACAATAGTTATCCAGGCAGTCTCTAGGAAATCCAGTTGGAAAACTATTTGGGACAACTTTCTGCATGTGGCATAACCTAATTAATCTTAAAATCTGAAAGAACAGAAATACTGATGATTATTTATTCAAAAATGGTTGTTGGCACCTACATATGCCGGGTAATTTACATAAGCTCTTTGTGAGCCTCACGGTGCTGAGAGGTATTATTATTATTATTCCCATATTCATGGATGAAGAAAATCGGGCTCATAGGGGTTTGGTGCCCAAGAGTAGCTAGTTAGTGAGCAGTGATGTGACCCTCCAAAGTCATTCTCCCCTCATTATAGCCACTGCCATAGTCCACTTCATCCACTCACCCAGAGATGACCATTTACATTTGCCTTTTGAAAGTCAATGTCAATATCTGCCAAGGATTTATGACCTGAAAATTAATTATTAAACACATTCATCTTTTCCTACTTGACCTCATGCAAGCATGAGGTACACTTAACTTTGCTATAAGCAAATCTCTTCTCATCCTTGGTATCTGTTCCAAGGTCCAAGCTCCAGTACATGGGTGGAAGAATTAAAGGAGGGATACAGGACAGGCTATCTCAGCAAAGGGTCACATCAATTTACTGGTTTTACCTGGTATTTGTAAATTTAGATTGTATACAGGCAGTTGATTTGCCTAAACTTAGCTGATATGGGGAGATGGGATGTTTCAATCATGTAGACAGTCCAAGTCATTGATTTAGGAGGTCAGGCTGCATATGTTTTTAAAAAGAGCAATGAGATTATAAAAAACAGCAACATCTGCTGACAGAAGAAAATAAAATAAATAAATAAAACCTTCTGAACTCATTTTTTGGCTCTAGAAATGACAAAGCAATAAAACCAATAGCCATGTCTCTCAGCTATGTGTTGGAGGGATCACTAGAGCAACTCTAAACAATTTAATGAAGTGTAAAACTTTCTGAAGACAGGTGATAAAATCGCAGCACGAATCTCTCACCCTCTTCCTCCCCAAACAAATAAATGTGGTTGTGTTTAAGAAATCAAGAGGCATCTTTTAAGTAACATTTAAACTTTTTCCTTCTTTCTTCTTGTGTTCACTACACCCCCTCACCAATTTTCTACAGTTCTAAGATTTTATGCATATGGCAGCAGTAATTATTCTAGAAAGCAGGTAATCCTGATGATAACAGATTATTATGCAACATGTAATAATGATTACAACACCCTAGCTCAAATTTATTGGGTTTCCAGGAACTGTGCTGCATAATAAATTCTGTGTCCAAGTTTAATTAGTCAATATCTGTTCCAACTTTTCCATTTACTCCCTCTTCCAAATCATCCTTCCCATTAGCTGTTCACAGTGTGTAAGAACCCCTCCTAAAGATCGCAAGCATCCCCGTTTCTCCATTGTTTCATCAGCTTTGTATGGGAGAAGTATAGGCGCGAGCATGTGCAATATTTTTTTGACTCAAACCAGTGAGAAAGGGGATACATCTATATTTGAGCAAAGCACAAGCATAATGTGTATAGAACACATTTCTTTCTCTGTTTCCTCTCCTTTCATAGCATTTATGAAATGTCTCTATAAGACAATGTTTCTTTTTATTTTATGGTTTTACCTTTGTAAGTATTGGACAATCAATATTGTAATAACAGTAGGCATTTTCAGATGAGAAGGAAAGTCATTGATAACTCCACTTCTTAACAAATCATGCTTTCATTTTCCCTTTCCTCTTCCATCTTTGTTCCTATACATATATATAATACTTTACATAGCTGTAATTCTTCTCTAAGGCAACTCTTGACAATTCGTGGACTACCCAACATTGTGAAATAATCTTACACATGATACTGGGCTGTCCATAATCAAATTAACCTTATCCATCCCAATTCTAATACCTTGAGAGGCAGTTATTTAATTATTTCCAAAGGCCAATGTTGAAAGCTTTCGAGCCTCCGCTTTGTAAACCACTTTTGAGCTGGCTGTTACGTTTTTGATCTACCTCAAGTGTGGTGAATCTTTGTACTCTGAGGGTAGGTTTGAATTTTGGACTCATATTTTGTCAAGTCAAGTTTGATAAAAAATACTGAAGTTAGAAAAACAAAATTAAAAAGCAAAGCAGCTGGTAAGTAGCATCTTGAGACACTGAGTTTCTAATGTGACACAGAGATCAGCTGCAAAGATCATTTCCAAAAAAAAAGCTTCAAAAGCCACTCGAGAAATGTCAGCATCAGTGTCATCCCAACACTGCTGGTCTCCCACAGAGTCCCCAGAAGCGTACGATGCTCATTTAAAAGTCCCAATGCTTGTGTGTGATTTGTAAAAGCAGCTGCATTAATTCATAACCACCCCACCACACTGCTGATGGCTGCTTTGTGCTTGGCTGATCCTGAGGCTCTGGGGTCCCCATTGAGGTCTAAGGTTCAGACATCTGCCGTTAGAGAAGCAGGCTTTTCCCAGTTTAGTTTACGTTCAGGAAGGGCATCCAAAGGAGGGTCCCTGATACTCTTTGCAACGTCATTTTAGTCTTGGAGGGCTTCCTGGTCATCTGTAGCTGAATATATGGTGATCCTCACAGTATGAAGATCAGAAGACTAGATTCTAGTCTTAGACCTACACCAGCTAGCATTTGGGAAGTTATTTCTCCTCTCTGGCTGCTGAGCTGGTGATTCTCCACTGATCACCTTCTAGCCTTGTTCTTTGCCTTGCTCCGGGGCCTGGGAGCTGACCCCTGTGGTGCCTTTCTTGCCCTCCGGTCTTCTTGTTTGGTTTGGCAAAAGAGAAACACCTGCAGGGTATCAGAGGCTGCAAGAGAGGCTGGTGTATTAATCCTCTCTTCTCTCTCTCTCTCCCTCCCTCACTGCTGGGCGGTGGTTTTCCAGTGGCTGGGTTCCTCTATGGCCTCTGCTTCCATTAGGTGACCCCAGCCCACCGCTTCAGCTCTTTCCAGGTCCGGTAACAGTTCCCTGTTTTGCCCCTTCAAGGCAAGGGGCAGCAAACATTTCCCACTGCTGCGAGTCCTGGAGTGCTTCAACGCCCTAATTCTACCCAGACCTCTGGAATGGTCCCTTCAATTAAGCCTTCCCAGTGTGCCTTCTTTGTCCTATGTGGGTCCTGTCTGGCGGGGTTGTCTAGTATGTATAATAACGGGTTCCGACACTGGCTGTAAAGTCGGACTTTATGGTCCTGCTAATCCCTGCTGTTCTCTGACCACACAGTGTGTGCTGATGGGAGCAGGGTAATCTTACAACCACAGACTTGCTCAAAGAACAATAAGGAGGCTTTTCTAAGGAGGCCTTGACTTTCAATTTTATTATTTTTAAAGTCAAACTAAGATGGCTTTAATAATCAGTAGTCATCATCCATTATAGGAAACTGCTTATTCAAGATATTTGGCTTGGGGTTACCAAATAAACCCAAAAGCTGTTCTTTTTATCCAGGTCTTATTTAAGAGCCTCAGGATTAAAGCACCCGTAATTCATTTGGACACCTTTTCTTTTGCCTGATCCAGGAAGTCCACCTTGTCCCAGCCGTGTCCCTGCTGACCTGTCTGCAGGCTGTCAGTCTGTCCTGCTGGACCCCATCCATCTGGCCCATCTAATTGTAACCACTGGGATGTAACTGAACACCAATGGCATTCTTCCTTTGAGTAATCGCATCAATGAGTTATATTAGCTGTCATATTAAAGTAGCTCTCTGCTAACCTCTGGTAACATGAGAACATAGCCACCATTAGCTTTTCTCAGTTGGGTAACACCATCCTCCCTAATGTTTTCTTCTCCTTAATCCACATGGATAAAATGCAAGGAAAAGAACAGAAAAGTAAGGGAGTTTGGGAGTGGTTCAATATTTCATTTCTGTAAGTGTTTTATTTTTTCCAAAAACCAAAAGGAAACATGGAGATCTCCTGGAGCTTCAGAATGGTGATTTCCTGGGAGGGGGACCATATTTTTTCTTAGAGGAAGGCTGATGGAGCTTTAGGAACATCAAATTTAACTTGGAAGTAACTGGGGTTGGGGCGAGGAGAACAGATGAAAGCATTCATCAGTGTTACTGTCTTTGCCCTTTCCCCAACAATATTACACCAAAATTAAAAAAAACTATCAGCAGCTTACTTAACTGCCATATTTTATTACTCACCCAAGATGAAAATGTAAATGGTTTCCAGTTTTTCACTCTTGAAATATGGATTCAAAGTCATTGTAGCAGATTTTGCAAGAAGTGTTTACAAAAATGTCTGGGATTGCATTTTTTCCTATTTAAAATGGGCCAAACATACTTGGGTTTCAATGTCTTGTGACTCCAATGTATTTCTCAACAAGTGTGATGAGAAAATAACAAACACCAATTTCATAAGCTGATGTCACCTGTCATAAATTCAAATTCTCAAACCTTGTTAAACTCAGAATTTTCCTGCTTGGCATTGTCACACCCCGGCCTCCACTCTGCGCCTGCCCTGAGGGCAGGGAGATGGGAAATAGGAAAATCAAATGCAGAACATAGATGGGAAGTGAGAAGAAACTGAGGGGACTACTTCTGTGAACAACATTTAAAGTAGCAGTCCTCTGTTTATACACACCCTCACTTTTCCTCCCCGTGTGGTTCTAGCTACTGGGAAGACTGCTGGGTTAAAGACAGTTTTAAGGAAGAGAAACAGAATCATTCAATTTGGTAAAAATAAACCTAATCAAAATGTTATGTTTTAGACTTTCTTCTGTCTTTTCTTTCCCTCCCTCCTTCGTTTCTTCCTCCCTCCTTCCTTCCTTCCTTCCATTTTTCTCCCTTTCTCCTCCCTCCTTCGCTTCCTCTTTCCCCACTTCCTTCTTTCCCTCCATTTTTATTCAGTAGTGTGGCCAAAGCCAGAAAAATTAAAAACAACAGAATTATATAAATAAGAACACTGAGTTAGAATTAGACTCCTTAAAAATGTTAATTAGATACCAATCATGGCATCTTATGTATCATGCCCTATTTTAATGCTGAGAAAAGGGTGACTCTGTGTTTGGGGTGACCTGCTTATGTCCCATTAGTATAAATACACAGATTGAATTCCCGCTCTCCCGGCAGACGCTTCCGTTGCTTTTAGCAGCAGTTGCTGGTCCTACCACCCCTGTCTCTGCCTTTCTTGGTGGAAAGTCAGTTTGGTAAGTTGCCAACTCCAGAGATGGTTTCTATAGTAATAGGATGCTCAGGGCCATGAAATTACACACAGGATTGTCAACTTATGTTTAAATTGAACAACCGTGACAACTATAGTAAAATAAAACCTTTGAAATTAAATGCTTAAAAACAGAGCCAAGCAAAGAATGGGAGGAATCAGAAATATCCTTAATGCACGAAATTCTAATTACATAACATAGTTTTTCTTACTCCAGCAATCTATTTGTTATACACAAGACAAGGAAGTAATTCCTACTTGAGACCTTTTCTGTTTGAAAATAGCTTTCTGACCATGTACTTGAGTACACCAAGCCCCCACTTAAACTCCTAGTTTAAACCCAAGTTGGGGTTTAGTCCCATCACAGGTGCCTACCCCGTGGCGTCATAGATTGCAGGTGGTCCGAAGCAGCCATTTGACCGGAGAAACGGGAAACTTCCAGAATAGAAACTTTTCTAGTCTTTTCTTGAAGACCTTCAGGATTTGAGGTTCCATTACCTCTCTCAGTGAGGCATTCCGGTGTCGCCTGGTCCTGGGACACAATGCATCTGTTCTGGCTTGAAGAGGAATCTATTTCCTGTCCTTTGTTACTCTGGGAAATTGAAGACAATGACTTCATCTACCAGGTCTCATCTCCTTTTCCATGAAATGAGGAAGGCTGACAAAGATGATCCATGCACCCCTCTGCCTCAAAGATTCTGATTCCTGTTCCTTGGTATTTTGGCTGCTCTTAAAAAAAGCAAACTTCTCCTAAAAAATAACTCTCTACTTGAAGGCAGAAGTCCTGACATGTAGAAGGAGACACTAATGTCTGCTGAATGAATGAATGCATGCATGCCTGTCCCTTCTGAGGCCTGTTCTCCCGATCAATTACACTTCCCTCTATATTTTTTTCATTTGACTAATTTTTATCACAAAATCTAGAGAGATAAGGATGTGTCTGGGAAAGAAAATGGGCTTACACACCCATCTAATAATTAAATAAACTGAGGTAAGTTGCTTAACCTCTCTGTGGCTTACAACTTTTCCGTGTAGTATGGCCTAATGAAGCTGACCTCAGGGTTGTATAACATATGTTAAGAACCTGGTGAAAGTCGAAAAAAAAACAATAAAATTTTATCTCTATTTTCAAACCTTGCAAGTTACTCCATTCTTCTTCAAGGAGAGATGGCAGAGGTAGCTGTTTGCTTATCCCAATCTGCATCCTTCCCTTCCCTTCCTTCTAATAACAAGACTCTAATTTTGAGCTGTCCCAGCTAGAGACTACATTTGCTAGCCCCTTTTGCAGCTATATATTGTCACATGAAAAAGTTCTAAATATAAGCCACAGGTCATGTGTCTTCTTCCAGATGGTCTCCTCAAAGGATAACGAGCATCCTTCTTTCTTCCTTCCTTCCACCTGATACTTGGCACATAGATGGTAGAGCTGGGGCTTCCGTTCCCATCTGGAACTCCAGGGGTGCGAGTCATGTAGTAGGGATGGCAAAAGAGAAAGCTGGAGGGGGGCAAGTGACTCTGGGAGGTTCTGTGCAGGCCTCACCTCCCTACATCCAGGCTTCCTTTGTTGGAGAAATCAACTTCTGACTTGTTTCAAACATTGTTATCTGGATACTTTCTATTATACGCAACCAAGCCTAGATGATAATGTCAAGTAGATAAAGTAGGTATTGAATTTTAATTCTAACTAACAAATAGTGTATATCCCTTAACCATTTATGTATTATGCTTCCTTTATCTGTTATCATGTTGACATTGGCTGCAATAAAACTGCAGTGATGGTTCACACTTAGCTTGTAATATTTATATTTTCCTTTAGTATTTGTAAGTAGCTTGTGTTAAATTTCATGCTCATTTGGCCTCTTCTCCAACAGGTCACGTTCATTTCTATTTGAATTAATTTTTTCAGAGTTATTAATAATATCATTAATTCATGACAATTTAGAAAACAATGTGGTAACATTGGGTGACCTAGGACTTATAGTTTGAAGGCCTAAACCAACCCTGGTACTAGTACTTATTAGTTGTGTGACCTTGAGAAAGTCATTGAACCTTTCTGAGCCTCTGTTTTATCCACAACAAACCGGGGTAATAACAATGCTGCCTTCCTCACTTGGTGGCATGTAGTAAGAATAATCGGGTAGGAGAATATATTTGGCAGCACTTTGTAAGAGATAAAGCATCATACCAAATGTTGGTTGATATGAACACTATTAGAATCTTCACACATAAGAAATACATTCTATTTACTTATCCATATAGATATTAGATAAAATTATCAGAGAGGTTATAAATTCCAACATATGGTAGTTTCCAGTATCTTCTATTACTCTTTTGAAGGTAGAATAAATCTTCAATTTAGAGACCTTACTGTAAAATATAAATGAATCAGAATCATGGTCACAGACTACATATATATAATTAGAATTTGCTTTAGAGTTGTTTTAGGTGCAGAAGGAATAACTATTTAAGATCTTGAATTCTAAGCAAGGAACTAAGGATCCTTGTGCTCTTGGTTCTCTCTGTCACCTTTCTTCCCACACCACACTGGTATGGATCAGTGGCATCTGAGTACATTGCCTTTGAAGAGCATGACAGAGAGGTCAGAGTCATTCTTTTATAGCTTGCTAATCATCTGGGACATGACTGAAAGTCTCAGTAAAAATTGAGATAACTTAAATCCGTTACTTCCTCATTGTCCAGGTGGGCAGTCATAGCAAGAATTATTCAAGCTCAATTTTCTCTTCAAAAGCTATATTGATTACTGCATAATGTTTTCTAATGGTCCAATGATCTTATGTTAACTCCCCTGATGAACTGGGAACACCCATTTGATTCGTACTGGTTCGGTAAAAATTCCATTACAAAGATGACTTTGATGATAAATATGCCTCAGTGGAAGAATGGACTTAAAATCATATGCATTTACCTTGCATATTATGATTTTCCCGAATCTGGTGTGCCGATGTGCCCTTTTAGGGGGACTGCATATCTTAATTTGCCTGAGACAGTCCTAGTTTATGTCTGCTGTCTCAGTGTAATTATTAATAGTGTCCCCTTTTCTTTCTAAAGCACTCTGGTTTGGATAATAAATTATATGCTTATCCTTTTTTAGGGGCATTGTATTGTACTGGTTGAATAATATGGGATGTCTTTGTAAATTCTAGCCAGGAAACATTCTTTTGTGAATAACCTGCCCTGTTGTGGAGGTTTTAAAATAACATTTCTTCTAATCCATGTTTTCCTGAGATCCATGAACAAGAACTATTGACTCTCCTCTTAGGAAAGAATGGCTTTGAAATATCACTAGCTCTGCACATCTATATCAGGGGTTGACACACTTTTTCTCAAGGACTGGACAGTAAATATTTCCATCTTTGTGGGCCATACAATCTCTGTAACCAACTATTCAATTCTACTGCTATCACGCAAAAGCTTCCAAACAATATGCAAACCAATATGCTTCAATAAAACTGTATTTACAAAAAAAGGAGGAGGGCAGATTTGGTCTGTGGGCCATAGTGTGCCAACCTCCGATCTAGTATTTTAACATTTTCTATTGATAACTGACTAAATGGAATCCTCATTTTCCAAATTTCAAGTGTTAAAAGAACAGAAGACACACAGCTGGCCCTCATTAGATGGTAACTAATATCCTGCAAAGACACTCCCATTTCTTACCAACAAAGCTCCTGATTTTTCTGTCACTGACATATCCTGCTCAATCCACTAAGTCACAGTCCACAGTCAATCTAAAGAAGTACAGTGACGATGCTCCCTCTTTAGGTCCACACAAATGTTTGTTCTTCAAGGGCTATGGAATTGATAGGCAGCTAGTTTTATTGTTTAGGTGTTTTAAAAATTGTTATGTTTCCAACATGTACTGCAAAGAAGTTTCAGGAAAACCTCAATTTATTTTGTAGTTCTTTGTGTTTTCATATGATGGGAACAAGGGTACAGATCTACCTTTGGGAAGTACATCTGAAATGCATAGATAAACAAGCTTGCATCTGTAAAAGAGGAATTAGAAAGGGGAGAGTTGAAAATATGCCAGTAGTTGGAACACAAGAGGGAAGTCCACTGCTCTTTAAATTGAAACAGAAGAAAAAACATGAAGGAAAGCCTTGAATAAAATTAAATAAATGCTGAAACTATATTCAGAAACACATCAAAGCACTGGACTGTTTTCTTGCTATGTTGAGAATTGTGATAATATGTTATGGTGCACAGTGGGTGTGAGACTTGTGCGTGTGTGTGTGTGAACAGGAATTAAAACTAGAAACAGCAACAAAATGTTAAGAGCAAGATATTGGATATATTAATCAAAGATATGTATTCAGTCAATGTAAATAGACAAAGTCTGACACGCTCTAAATAATGATGAGTTGATGAGTCCTTTGCTGTCTGACCCAGCATATCCAGCCCCAATCAGAAATGAGTGGACTGTCTTCCTGGAGAGGTTGACACTAGTTGCAGCCTGGGGAAAGAGGAAACATAAAAGCAGATCTAGATTTGCCTTGCAATGACAGCTGCATATTAATCTAAAGAATTTCTAAAAAATCAAAAAGACATTTTTCAGCAAATACACCCCTAGAGCCTCAATCATAAAGCAGGGGAATAAACTTGAAACAGGATTGATTTCATCTTAAAGGGAATATTTCTTTGAAATGCTACCAACTGTAGTTGTCTTATTTGGTTTTCAAACCTATAACAAAACCGTGCCATATTGTGTCAAATAAGAAAATAATATAATGGCTTTAAACAAATTTTGTAATTATGGGTTCAATCAGAAGTACATTAAATTTATGCATATTTGGGAAGTTAACGCCATTGAATACTAAATAGCTCTAAATATCAACCTTCATTTTTCACTTCAGTTTCAATACCTTGACTCTTAAAAGGTTAGATATCCCCAAAGAAGTTATAGACAGAAGAGGTCCTGTGAATTTTAGCTGTTTGGTATTCTCTTTAGAAAATGCCAGGTGCCACCCTGGTAGAGATTGAAGATTTTTAGGAATGAATGAAATATCTGTTATCTAATGCCTCCTTCATCAGATCCTAGGTAAAATTCTAACCTTTGGGCATATTCAGCTTTGCCTGGGACATAGTTTGCAGACTCATGAAAAACTGAGAGTGTTGTGCTAAGGAAAGAGTTGACAATTGGATCCAATTTCTTTCAATTGTTATGGAACTATTTTCCAGCATGTGGTGTCCTTTGATAGGAGAGGGAAAGGGATGAATAAGCTACAAAAAGGCCTTGTAGATGTTTCAAGTGTCAGGCAGGCCTGAGTTTTAAGCCCTACTACAATTCTTACAAACTTACCTAAGGCAATACCTTCTCCAGGCTTCAGTTTCCTCATCTATGAATTGAGGACATTTTTAATACCGCTTTACTAGTCTGTTGTGATAATTATCTAAGGCGAAATATGCAAAGTTCACAGCCCTAATCTGACCCATAATAATAGTGGCTCAGTCAAGTATAGCTTTTTGAGAAAAATCCCAAAGTCATAATTAAGTAAAGCTGCCTGGGCTTCTGAATAAGCTTGGTAGGTATTAAGTATGGGAGATGTTCTCTTTAAGTTGATTTTATTTTATCAGCGCCAAGAGCAGGATTAATCATCTTGATTGGACTTGAGAAGGCAGAGGATGTGAACATAGAGAATTGGTTGACTCCATACCCTTTTACACTTTTCTTTCCAGAAATTTCTTTTGTCACTGGACTGCTGTCTTCAAAGTATTTTTACTCTAGTCTTTTGGTATAAGTTAGTTGTATGCTCCAGCTTTCAGTGTGCATGTTTATAAAGTCAGTGCTATATCAACATATTTTTTTCCACCTTGTGCTAACATGCTTCCATGGAAGGAAACAAAATTTTGGAGTTTTCTGTATTCTTTTTCTGTTTATTAAAAAAGTTCCCTGCATGCCAAGTCCCTGGCAAATCTCTGTCTCTTAAGATTTGATTCACCTTAAACAAATACTTTCAGTGACTGTACTGTAGCATAAACTGTGTCTGACATTTATCACATGAGCATTACATGAACCTCGAGGAATAAATAAGTCAATCTAAACTGTGCAGGAAAATTCAGGGAGAGGAAGAAGCCAGAGTGGGTCTCTCCTTCACTAGCCTAAGGGCATGGCACATCCTACACTAGGGACTTTATGCAGCCACACAGCAGTCTTGTAAAGCACATGCCCCGTTTTATGGACAAGGACGCTGAGAATCAGAGCACTGATTGATAGTCAGCCCAAGGTCACATACCACCAAGTGGTGGACCTGGAATTTGAACCCAGAGTTTACATCCCTTCCACCTGAGTCAAGTGTCCATTAGCATGTATTCCATCTTGCAGAATCACAGTGTCTAAGGCCGATTCTCTTTCTGGAGCCCCACTGTGTACACTTGCTTCCTTAATGAGCCACGGCATCAGGAGAAGAAAGGAGCTTCTCCACAACAGTGGTCCCAAAGCATGGGCTCCAGACCAGTAGCATTCAGTAACATCTGGGAACTCGCTAGAAGTGCAAGTTTTTGGGCTCAATCACAGACCTACTACTGAATCAGAAACTCAGGTGGGGCCAGCAGGCTGGGCTTTAAGCCCTCTATGGGATTCTGAAGCACCTTCAGGGTACTAAAGTTTTCGAACAACCGCTCTGTAGCTCCAAATCGCCTGTCTTCAAATTAGCAGGTGCAGGCCACGTACCATCCGCTTGCCCTGCCTTGTCTATCAGTGGCTGACAATCGAGCCTGCCCTGCAAAAGAGCAGAGATGAGAAGAGTCCTATGAGTAATGCTGAAAATGCTCCACGTCCACCCCAACCTTAGCTTTCAGCTTCTCCAAAAAGTAGTACAAAACACTCTGCCCATTCCAGACAACAGCATGGAAGCCTTTTAATTAGTCCACCCTGGAGGAAATAGAGATGTTCTTGTTAAGTAATTGCTCTGATTACCAGTGGGCAGGGGCATGCGTTGTTTTCTGATGCATTTGTTAGGAACGAGCAGTACTGCCAAACTGAAGGCTTCTTACAGAGAATATTAACATAAAAGGACTCCAGCAAGCTGTGGGGGGTGGAGGGGGAGGAGGTGGTGTTGATGGCAGGAACAGAAAGCCAAACACACACACACACACACACACACACACCACACACACACATACACACACATATACCAGTTCACACTGTGCTGACTGATCAGTGGCCTGCATCCCGGGAACGTGAACATTAATATTTCTGATACTCCCTGAAAACTCCAAAAAGTATTATCAGAAGTCTGATAACTTCCTCCAAGTTCCCATTGCATGGGCTTAAGTGTACATTTTACTGAAGGTGATTCAGCCCAGTGATAAGACATAGAGACCCAAGTTTTGGGCGGGAGTATAAGAAATTGAGGTGAATACCATTTGTAGGAATGTCCCATCTTACAATATGAGCATCTAATCCTAGCACACATTCACCTCTGGAAATGAGTCTGAGGAATAGTATCCACACTCTCAGAGTTGAAAGGAGCTCTGATCTCTTTCCTCCAGCTGTCTCCACACCTGAAGAACCCTTTGGATAAGAGCTTTGTCCCAGCATCATTCACTGTCATTCTGAAGCCGCACAAATCAGACCAGGTCCCTGCCAGCTGAGCCCAGGCTATTGCAGCCACACACAGAAAAGGGCCCTGGATCCAAGCTGCAGAGGCCAGGTCCAGGGACTGTGGCCCTAAAAGAACCCTATCAGGTTTCCTTCTATCAGGAGGAGGGAAGCAGGCCACAACAAAGTAGTTAGACTTTCTGCTGTTTAGTTCAAACTTCCCAGAATAAGAATCTAGTTATCTTGGTCCAACAAGTCACCCTGGATGAGGTGCCTACGTCTGGCCCAGTCAGTCATGGCCAAGGGCAGTCTCTTCAGGGGTCCACGGGAAGAGCAGATTCTCTAAGTGCCACAAGGTGATGGGGCTGACCGCGAGACATCAGGTACCGCATTGTCTTAGAGTTAGTGGTAAACATGTCTATCCCCCGCACTAGATCATGAGCACCATCACAACATCTTATCTTAATAAAACCACTTTCCAGAGGAATCTCAATCTCATAAACATGAATTAATTTAATTTTTAAAATAAATTAGCTATATACCTTATGGCTAAAAACAAGTATTTCACATTTCCTCCTTCCGGGCTCATGGTAGAATGTCACTTCCCCACCCTGATGAAGCTAGGTGCAGCCATGTGCTTTTTTTGACTAATAAGTGTGAGCAGAAGTAAGGTCACATCTGGGCACAAACCTTTAAGAACCAGTGCATGTTTCAGCAAAGCCCTGCTCCCTGGCATGAGGACAGTGGAAGCATTCCTTGAGACAGTCCATCAGCCTGGGTCCCTGAGTGACTACAGTGACCCATCCAGCACACAGAGCATAAAAGTGTATTGAGAATCTACTGTTAAGACATTGAGATTTTGAAATTGTTTCGTTTAAGAGGAATTTTACACTGGACACTTGTTAAAAATGGCAAGACAGATCTTACTGAGCTACTGCAGTAGGGGAGAGGGACTGTTTATAGCCAGGGGTCAGTGGATAGAAAATTAAAAGAAGAACTTCATTAGATATCAAGGACGGGGGAATTGTCAATAAAGTGGCTTAGTAGGAATCTTTGCTAAAACTGAGCTCTGCAGGCCAAGGTTAGGTCTGGCTGAAAGGAGGACTCAGAGGGTCCTGACTAAAGTTTGGACAAGGAAGGAGGGTTTGTCATTTGTTACCACAGCCTAGATGGTCTCTGCCACTTTGTTAGAAAGCATTTCTTTCTTTTGAACCCTGCATTAATTTGTAAGAATGGCTAGAACAAAAACTGGGTGGCTTGAACAAATTTATTTCCTCACAGTTCTGAAAACTAGAAGCCCACGATCAGGGTGTTGGCAGGTCTGATTTCTTCCGAGGCCTCTCTCCTTGACTTACAGGTGGCTGCCTTCCTAGTGTTTCCTTACATGGCCTTTCCTCTGTGCACGTGCGTGGACCCCTGGTGTCTCTGTGTCCAAGTCTCTTCTTCCTATGAGGGCACCAGTCATATTGGATTAGGGCCTCCCCTAAGAGCCTCATTTAAACTTAATCGCTTCTTCATAGGTCTCATCTCCAAATACCGTCACATTATAGCTACTTGGGGTTAGGGCTTTAAGAAATGAGTTTTGGGGGGACTGGACTCAGTCCATAACAGGCCCCGGTTTTGTTCTTTTCAGTTTCTCTGTACTGGCTCTAAGTCTTCTCTCTGTAGTCCCTGGAATGCATTAGACGTCTTCCTGCTCGCACTAGTCGTCTAAGGGTGGGGTCTTCTTTGACGTGGTCTGACTGGCACTGAAGACCACCTGACTCTTACTCCCCTTGCTCCCAACTCTGCCCTCCCACTGGCATTAGCTTAACACCTATGTCGCTCAGCTGCTCTTCATGACCCTAGAACTTCTTTGGGGTGACTTTTCTGTTCAGTTACATGTCCCTCACTCTATCTTCATTCAGCTGATTTTCTGAACCCATGCAGTAGTTCAGTTTACATTTGTTTTTGTTAATGATTATAATATACATGTTATTATCATCCTTATTATATTTCTTCTTGATATTTTTGACTTCTTGTTTGTGGTTTTAAAGAGCTTTTGAATCTTGATGCCGTAGCCCTGCAGCTGATTCTCTGAGCTGTCTGTCCACTGCCGTTTCCATGGGTATGCTTTCTGTGCCTGGATCTAAATTGTTGGGAGACACATATAACAGGAAAGGTCCAAAAGAGCTCTAGGTCATTCTCAGACAGCCTCCTGTGTGTTGACACTGGTCTGTGAACATAGGTATGGAACAGAACGCTGGCGAGCTCACTGCACTGCCCTGCATCCAGCTGACGTGTGCATCCCGGGCTCCCTTCTCCCCTGAGTCAAGGAAGCTGATGGGTGCCATCCTCCCACCCTTTCCTGGGCTACTGCCCACTAACACTGGAGCCATGTCTTCTTAGTTGCTGGAGGTCTGGTTTCTCTCTTCACTCTGACTGAAGCCCTCTGTATGCTCTGGATCCAGGCAGCTCAGCAGGCCCTCGGCTGGATCTGCCCAAGCAGAGCTTGCCCGGGGGGAACCCAGAGGACACCCGTGGGTAATCCTGAGGCTCAGGGAAGCCTCGGTTCTGACAGCGGGCTGAGCATTCCAAAGGGATTTCCCTTCACTCAGGGCCCTTGGCACTGCATTGTGGCCATTCTCAAATCCACATAAATAGAATAAAAACAGTCCCAATTTAATCCGCTGCTCCAGCCCCTGTGAGAACACAGCTGGTGAGAGTCTGCTGGCTCTATTCACAAGCCAGTCACTTCTCTCCAGCCTTGCAATAATTTTGTTGTCTTTGTTATTCTACATCCTGCCGTGACTTCCCTCAGTGCGGTGAGTGATTAATTTAGCTTGTGTCACAGGCTACAACATGTTGATATAAAGGGAAAAAGAAAGAGGAAAAGGGAAGCGTGGAAGAGGTGAAAGGCTGCTTTGGCAAACACACACAGGACCCAAGCATCAGCCCTCACACAAAATACTCCATTGGCCAAAGTGACCCTGTGACATTGTTTCTGTGCACATGAGTATGAACTTTTGAGTAGTTGAGTTCCAAAATTCAAAGCCTGAAACTCTCCCAGGGTCTTCTCACTTCCCCCACAGCCTCTGAAACATCATAGCTTCAGGAAATAATGAAAAACAAATCAGAAATAAAATAAGAACTTAAAAACGCATGGTTCTCTATAAAAAGGGCTCTACTACTCAAAGGCCAGTTTACAACAGTGAGATGCAGGATCTTGTGTGAAAACAAAACTCCAGATCTCTTTGCAGTCTCAAGGCCCAGTTTAACCCTTTGTTCTCCTTGGTTCATGAAGCTGAGAAAGGCGCACATGGCCATGGATTTGTGAGACACCCTGCTGCTCATCAGTCCTGAGTGGAAGCTTGTCTGCGCATATGTTTGTCGAAATTGGTGGGGGAGTTTATCCAGGTAATAATTCTATCTATGCCCCACATAAGGTGGTTTTTCTTTTTTAAGTAACATGGGAAAAGTTTAATTTCATACTATCTGACCGTCTGATTGTGGGTCTGTGAATCATGGAAAGGCTTTCTGTCATACAGGTTTTGCCATCTGTAGTCCGACCCTTCTCTCACCATTTTGTAACCTTGCTTTTAAATATTGGGTTAAGAAGTAACAAAAGAAGGAATGATATTTTTGTTTCCATGCCAAACCTTGATTTTGTCATTTTTATCTCTAAAGTAGTTTTTAAAGAGATAGCTGTAATAATTTCCATTAAAAAGTGATCCAAGTTCACTGAAGAAAATATAGAAAATACGTTCTAAAAAATCACCCCAAATTCCAACACGCAGATATTACCACTGTTAACATATTTGAGTTATTTTTTCCAGTTACAAACGTATGTATGTGAATGTATATTTCTACACTTCATTTTAAAATGGGATAGTACTGTACATATTGGTTTTTAATCTATTATTCTCTCCTTAGTTGATTGTAAGCATCTTTTTGTGGCATTCAATTTCTCTACATTATTTTTAATATCTGCACAGGATTCACTTAACTATAGGGTAAAATGACACATGCTCTAATTTAATTTAAAACATGTAAGAGAGAAAGTAGAAAGTACCTAAACTTCTCCCACTTAAAAACTACTGTAAACATTTGTATGAGCAACTTTTCTGAGAGCTCTATTTCTATACAATATTTCGAGCTCTACATGGTATTTTACAATCTCCTCTTAAGCATTTGACAGTAGGTCATGCAGAAATTTGCACGTCCATACATGTAGATACACACCATGATTTTAAAGGGCTGTATATTGGATTACATTGTAGCAGGTGCTGTTATTTACAGATATCCCTTTGATGAACATTTAAATTGTTTCCTTTGTGTGTGTGTGATTTAAACACCATTGTCATGAACGTCACTGAAAATTTATCAGTTTGAACTCGAATGATTATCTCTTCAGAGTACATGCCTACCTAGGGTTCCTAGAATAAATAGGACACACATTGTGCGTTTTAACTATCAAGGTGACATTCAGAAAAGTACCAAGTTCTGTTTCTGCCGAATAGTGAACTCATGCTCAACAGCACAGAATTTCATTGACTTAAAATTTTTATTTTTGTCCATCTTCTGGATGAAAAGTGACATTTGTTGTTTCTTATTTACATTTAACTGATTATTAAGTCAGTTTTTAAAATCTTCTTGAGTCTTGAATGTTTTACTTCTATGAATTGCCTGTTAGAATTCTATGATGCTCTCTTCTTCTCTTTTTGTTTTTTTGTTTTTTCTTTATTGATTTGTAAGAATATTTAGTCAATATTATTGACTTCTGATTTATCGTTTTTCTTCCAAATATTTTTCATGTTTTGCTTGTCTTTCAACTTTATATTTTTAACTGAAGCAAAGTTTATTTTTTATAGTAAAATTGCTCAATTTTTATGAGTTTTCATTACATAATTAGAAAGTTTTTGCACATTCCAACATTACAAAGTTATCACCATTTCTTCAAGAATCTTTATGGTTTTATTTTTATTATATTTAAAACTTTGATCCATCTAAGACTTATTTTGGTGTAGTCCACTATTCTAAATGGCATCTAGTTGTGTCAGTACTATGTACTGGATATTCATCATTTCCCTATTAATTTGAAGTGCTGCGTTTCTATATCATAAATTCCTATATGTTTTAGAATTTATATTTTAAAATAACTTTTTTTTATTGCAAAAGTAATATATGCACATGATAAAAAAGATCACAAACATCCAAAATATTTACAATCATCAGTATCCCTCTCACCACCAGCCCTGTCCAGTTTTTCAGTTCTCCTCCCCAGGGGGAACCATTTTCCAGAAGTGCTCTAGGTATATACAAACATGACAAATCTGTGTGTGAAACTTCCATAATACATACAAGTATACATGTAAGTGCATTTTGTTTTATGTTTACATAAATTAGGGCATATTACACACACTACTTGGCATTTAAACCAAACAATGTATCTTGGAACTCTTTATAAGACCAACAGAGCTATTTCATTCTTTTTTACAAATACACAGTATTCCATTGTATGTATGTACCAAAATGTGTTTAAACAGATAGCCTGTTTGTTGACAATTTTTTCAATCCTTTCTATAACCAGCAATCCTTTAATGAACATCTTACTTCATACTTATTGCATATGTGTGACTATAATAAGGGTCAAATTCCCCGCTGGGCCAAATGGGTACGTGGACCTTATATTGGTAGATGTTATCAAATTGTCCTGTAAGGAAGGCCATCTCAGTCCATTCAGGCTGCTATAACAAAATATCTTAGATTGGATGGCTTATAAACAACAGCTTATTGCTCATAGTTCTGGAAGCAAGGTCAGAATGCCACGGTGGTTGGATGGAGCCCTCTCCTGGATTGCAAACTTCTCATTGCATCCTCATGTGGTAAAGGGGGCAGAGGATCTCTCTGGGACTTGTTTCATAAGGGCATTAATCTTATTTGTGCTCTGCCCTCATGACCTGATCACTTCCCAAAGGCCTGACCTCCTGGTACTATATCCTATCGGGAATTAGGATTTCAAAATATGAATTTGGGGTGGGTCACAAACATTCCTGCAAGGGTGAACCAATTTGTATTCCTGTCTACAGTGAATAAGCATGCTTAGATTTTTACCTTATGTAATTTTTTATCTTTGTTAAAGTGATTTTTTTATTAGTGAGATTGAGAATCTTTTCATGTATTTATGAACCTTTTGTCTTTTTTTAAATATGTGAATTCCTGTTCCTGTTCCTTATCAAGTTGAGAGAACTCTTTATATATTGAGAAAATTAATCATTTGTCAGGAATATATGTTTTAAACGTTTCTCTGGTTGGTCATTTGTCTTTTAACTGTATTTATGATGATACTTTTGCTGTGAAGAAAATTTAATTTTTAGGTAGTGAAATTTGTTTACCTTTAACTTTATGGCTTCTGGGCTTGTTTTCTTGCTTAGAAAGGCTTTCACCATTTCAAAATTATAAACAAACCTCCTGCTTGCTTCTGGTACTCTTATGGTTGAATTCTTTATGTTTAAATCATTGACTCATCTTTCTGTTAGGAGGAAGATTGAGTAGTTTTACTCTTTTCCCAGAGGTCTAGATAGTTTTCCTAAAAACCATTTACTGAAAAATAAATTTTTCCTATTGATCTTAAACCAGTGGTTTATCATACAGGAAATTTCCATATAATGGTAGGTCTATTTCTTGGTTGTGTTTCATTGGTCTAATCTTTCTAATCTGTGATGACACTGCACAGTTCTAATTATAGTTTTATAATACATTTTAACATATGGTAGCATAAATATCCCTCAATAGTCTTTTATGACTTTTTCTCTCTACTCTTGACAAGTTCCAAAATAAACAAGCAATGCATAGAGAATATAAAATAAACTCTAGTGGGATTTTTATTGATATTGCATCAAGCTTATAGATTAATTTAGGAATTGCTTGCATCTGTACATTATTAAGTCTTTCTGCCTATTTACCAAATCTCCTTTCAAATCCTTTACTAGTTTTATAATTTTCTTTATGTATTTCCTGCATATTTCTTATTGAGTTAAATTTGAGATGTGTAATGTTTTTTTCTGCTATTGTGAATGGGATAATTTCGTCCATTAAAGTTTCTTTCAGATATTGTTTGTCTATTTAAAGCAAACTTAAGTGAGAGACTTTTTCCTTGTCTCACTTCAGTACTGATGTTCTTATTTTTATAGATAATTCAGATGTGTAACCACCACATTACCAAACAGTTGTGCATAAGACCCACTCCAAACCCCAACCGGGTGTGAAGTGATGAAGAAATGATAGGAAACACTTACCAAATAGATTGTTAAAATACAGATAATGGACAATCAATTTAATCTTGAGGCAGTTGTACAGTTTTAGAGGGTTTTTATAATTTAACACAAAAGCAAAGGACAATGTCATTCTTAGCAGAGGACAATAACTTAGCATGAATCAATGCTGGTGACCAAGGCGCTATGAGCATTTTGTCACTGATTCCTGCCCCCTCTTCCCTTTCTTCCTGTCTGTGTCAGAGATGCTTTCTCTTAATGCATTCAAAAGGGCTATTTTGGGATTTGAGTCACCTTTTTCTCCTTGTGTCTCTGCAACAGACACAATCCATCAACCCCCTATCATAAACGAAAGAAAAAAAATCCACTCTCCAAGATAGCAAGGCAGCCACTTGGTACTGTGTGTTATCATCAGGGCTGAGCCTAGGTTCTCTGATGTTTCTGCATGTGAATTCTCAGCCACCTCAGATGCCCACATTTGGTGCCCTGACTGGCTCAGTTTAGAACAAAACACTTTTCTCGACAAGTTGTGGCTGCTAATTATACTTCAATGAGAAGATGGCCAAAATCCTGCAGAAACCCAAAGAATAGTCCATTGCAGATTTTGATAAGTCATATGAACTAATGCATAATTATCACATCATGGCTATGCCCTGAGCCTAATTTATGTCATAGATCTTTTATATTAATAACCGAAGTATTGAATGCTAATTTGGCTGTGGTCAGAAGTAAACCCCACCAATCATGAGAGAGACTATAGAAAGAGACCCTATGATCGTGCAGCTGCGTGGGGGTGCCTGTATTATGATGAACCCTAAGAAATGCACCCTACATAATTACTCTTCATGCAAAGGAAGCCTCACCTCTGACCAGGAGTTAGACCCTCTTTCTTTGAGGCCGCAGCTGCTCCATGCCTAATTTACAACAATTCATGGAAGGATCGGAAAAGCTTGGAATTAAAATATAATGGCCCCTGGATTGCAGACTCAATTGGCCAACCACCTACTCGACATCTCCACTCAGTTTTAACAGGACCCAAACCAAGCCTCTCTCCTCCCCCAAACCTGCTCCTCCCACAGTCTCCACACCCAAAAACCCCCTTCATGCTTGACTTCTCTCACAGTCCATATCTGATCCATCAGAAAATCTGAGTGGCTCTACCTTCAAACTCTTTCCAAATTCCTACCACTCCTCACATCCACACTACCACTACCAAACTGCCATCCTCTCTCCTAGACCACTGCATGGGCCTCCTAACTGGTCTGTTTCCAACAAGTGATCCTTAAAAATGAATAGGTCTGTCATTCCTCTGCTTGAAACCCTCCTTTAGCTCCCTGTCGTGTTCAGAGTAAAAGCCAAGGCATTTACCATGTCCTACAGAGCCCCCTCTCCTCCCTGCTACTGCACTCATCCGTGCCGCTCTCTCCAGTGTGTCTACTTTAGTTACCTTGCGCACCAGGCGACTCTCCCTCCTGACTTCCCACTCACTGTTCCCTCTGCCTGGAACACTCCTCCCTGTCCCCCATCACATGGCTGGCTCTCTCACTGCCTTAAAGTCTTTACTTAAATGTCATTTTATCAGCAAATCCTTCCATGGACACACTGTCTAAAATACCAACACTACTCTGCCACTTCTCCCTCTTCCCTTCTTTGTTATTCTCCTCGGTTTTTAATTCTAATATATCTCACGTTTTCTTTGCTCATTTATTGCCTGATGGGGTATAAGGTCCTGGAGGGCAAGGGTTTTTGTTTGATCTGTTCATGGATATATCCCTTGCACTCAGAACAGAGCTTAGCACATCGTAAGCTTTATAAATACTTGTTGAATAAGTGAATAAATGAGTGAATAGATAGCTGAGAGCAAGGGTATAATAAAATATTAACCTTGAACTTTGACGATATCCTTACATTTCTCTTCTTAAATTAGATACTTGAAAGGCTCATTGATTAAGCATGTTAATGTCTCTTTATCACTTGAAAAAATACCATTAACTTATGAAAGCTTCAGAGTTTTAATTATCAACTGCTACCCTTTCAAGTTGTTTTATTTTTCCTTAAAGACTGTTAAAGCCAAGGGAAAGTACATCCATGTGGTTTTCAGCTTAAACTGAAGAATCCATAGTTGTCATTGTAATTATGTTGTCATTGATAAAGACCACAGTGGTCAATGTTGTTCTTCTCAGTAGGAGACTGGAAAAGTTTTCAATGGGAAAGTTTAACCCTGAATATAATCCTGTTAATCATAAAGGCAAAGTCCCAGGGATTGCAGGGCAACCTGGTCTAAGTGAAGTCAGCCTAAAAAAAGATAGATTTTTATCACGGCCAAAACCATTTAGTACCAATTTGCAATGATTTAAATGTAATATAAAAAAGAGACCAGAATAAGCTAACTTAACCATTTGCCAGGTAGTACATTTTAGGGACCATGAGCCTAAAATGACATATGTAGAAACATTGTCAGTGTCTCTGATCATCAGATTGTTGGTTTGATCATCTCAGTCACTCAGAATTTTACTTCTTAGTCTTTCTGTTGATGTAAATCATCTGCTCATTAGGTAGACTTGGAAGTGAAATTTTGCTAAATAAAAGCTAGTTCATGCCTATTACCCACATTGCTGCCATTACGTGTAGCCAATTTGGATTTTGTTTTATGTTATCCCCTCACCTATTAGTAGTTTATTTTGTATTGGGCATTAAAAATTAGAAAACCAGCAACCCATATATAAAGCCAGGTCACTTTAACATTCAAAACAGTGAACTTAGCCACACTATGAGAAATAAGCTCTATTCTAAAGCTAGTTGATCAAGTTGGGAGAGCAGGGAAGGTCTGTGAAGGGTGTCCCCAGATGAAATGCTGCGCAACTCGCTTTACATGCACTAAATGATTTGCAGATGTGAATGGGACTTGGTAACTCCTAGAATTTCTCTGCACAGAACAAAAACATATATATGAAGATTTTCAGTATATCTGATTTGGTCTTCCCTTGTCAATAAGGCTCCTACCTCAGTTCCCATGTAGAAATTCAGTACCAGGTGATACCAAGCCAGTTTCGGGCAGCGAGCTATGGAGGATTACATATTTACTCTGCAAGGTAAATATGTGAGTATGATTAGTGTTCTCCATGATCCATCCTACAGGAGCAGCTCTCCAATCATGCGAGTGCATGGGCCCCTTTCTTAAAATAGTGGTAGCTCAAGTGTGAAATCCAATTCCTTACTTGGACTGGGGGGGCATAGATATGGGGCATGAAGCACAGCTAATGAGAAAGGCATTCCGTTTCACAGCTTGGAAATGTCGGGGGAGATAAGGAGAAACATTCACCAACCATCAGGACTCTGTGTTTAGTTTTGTCCTGCCTTTATTTTTAACTACATTTCAAGGTTGTTGTGTTGAAAAGGAAATGTTTGAACACCGCGTCTCATCCCAGGTTGATGCCACACTTCACAGGTGCTGTCACGAAGTTCTGCTTTGTCTGGACCCATCAATCAGATGTTTTTATCACAGGACCCCCCAGAAAGTGCTCTCAGGCACCCCGGATCCTGATCCTAGTAGACAAGGCCTCATTCCCTGTCTCTTCTAATAATTAGTGGGATGATATATTCAGCCTTACCATGGAGAATAGTGTTTTTCCCTCTGCCAGATTGTGAAATTAATTTAATGTGGTACAATCAGTATTTTTAAGTAAAATAAAGTAGAATAGAAAAATATCGAAAGATATTGCATGTAAAAGGAATAAATACTGCTTTATGAGGGGTGTGTGTGTGTGTTGGGTATTGTTATGAAAGTTATTATTTACTGTAGATTGTAGTCCAAAAAGTCTGAAAGCCATTTATGGTAAATTACAAGTATTCACCAAAATTCATACTTTCTCCTCCTAGTAACACAGCTGGATCACTTAAACCTTCTTTGCAGTTGGGTGTACCCATAAGATTGAGTTTTGGCCAAGAGAAGGTAAACAAAAGTGCCGTGCATTCCTTCTAAACTTTGCCCATGAAAACTTCTCAGACATGATCCTTGCTTTTTCACCACCTGTCACATTGAGAGGACCCAGAGGAAGATGGAGCCACAGATGGAAGGAGTCTGGGTCCCTAGATATACCTGGAAGGCTGCTTACTCATCAACCCACAATGGACTGTGAAGGAGGTAAAAAATAAACCATTTGCATTATAAAAAATAAAGCCACCGAGATAGGGAGCTTGCTTAACACCTAGTTTTACCTATTTTAACTAACATAGGAATGATAAAAGTGAGCTCCACAGAGAGGTGCTCTGCTGTCTTGTCTTTGGTCTTATTCTAGCTCCTTTAAAACACAGCACCCAGTAAGCACTAGGCTCCACATCCACAGGGCATGTATGAGGCTTAGCTTTCCTGACAGCATAGCTGCCCTTCTGCATTTTAACCATGACTCAATCTCCCCACCGGACCTTGGCTTTTTGCTTGATTATGTCAGGACCCTTGGCTCAGTGCGTTTGGGTAACTGAGTCCCACCACGCTCCTGGAACCTACCCCACAGCCTGCCCTTCCCCACCCATCTCCTACAGAGTCCTGAACATGACCTGTAACCTGTTTCAATCTTAGGATGTAAGCAATGGTTAATCAATAAAATTTATTTCTGATAAAAATTCTAATGTATGTGAGAACATCTCTTTCCAAGAAACGAATTTTAGTAATTATGACAATAACAATAATAAGTTAGCATGTACTAACTGCTCCCACCAGTCATATATGTGCCATCGCCAGGATTTAAATTCACAACTGTCTGATGACTGAACCCAGCCTTTCATTATACCTCTTCCTGATGATGAAGAAGAAAGAATGTCCCATAATGAGAAGTTCAGATTACTCTGCACTGAAGAGGCTTCCTGGGAGCCCCCAGATCTCCCTACATAAGAACGTATTTGCTCATGGAGATCCCACTATGCGCTGAGACCTACTGAACTTTCAGTTCATTCGTGGTTTGTGGGAAGCTAGGGAGATTGGAATGAAAATGAACAGCTCCATGGGGGCTGCAGCCACTACTTGCTGTGCATGAGGCAAAGGAACACCATGCTTTCACCTACGTAGAGTGCCAGGCACAGCTCTCTGAAGCCTGGCCAGGGAGTTGGGAACAGGTAAGAATAAACGGAACAATTAGAGGCTTATTCCAGGTATAAACAGAACTGGCCAAATTATGTCTTCAGGCATAAATCTAAACCAATGGTCTTTGAAGGGGAATCTCATGATAATCCACTGGGGAATGGGAAGAAAATATGAGAACTTCTCGTAACAGAGTAATTCTGTTTTAAAATAAGGCAGAAATTAAGCTTTTCTAACATCTCATCAATAATCCAATACCAGAGCTCTCATTCCTTTCTTATGTCACACAGGATACGCAAAACACATGTGCCATGAGGGAGGCTAGCAACTCCACCCAACAGTAGCATGAGAGCAGAGCCCTTGCTCATTCTTTCACCTTGTTTTGCAACCAATTTCAGTTTAGATGGCCCCATTTAAGTGGGTTTACATGTTATCTGTTGTATTAATCAAGGTTCTCCAGAAAAAGGGAAAAACAGATATGAGGAGATTGATGATAGGAATTAGTTCATGGAGTTATAGGGAGTGAGAAGTCCACAGTTCTCCATCTGCAAGCAGAAGAGCCAGGAAAGCTGGTGATGTAATTCTGTTTGAGTCCAAAGGCCCAAGAACCAGGGGGCTGCAGGTGTAAGTGCCAGAGCCTGAAGGCCAGAGAACTAGGAGCTCTGATGTGCAAGGGCAGGTGAACATAGAAACCATAGCTCAGAAGAGAGAGAGAGAGAGAGAGAGAGAGAGAATTTGTTCTTTCTGGCCCTCTGTAGATTGGATGACGCCCCCCAACACGCCACATTGGTGAGAGTGAATCATTTATTAAGTCAACTAAATCCAGTGCTAATCTTTTCCAGAAATACTCTCACAGACATACACAGAAGTAATGTTTTACTAGCTCTCTGGGCACGCCTTAGCCCAGTCAAACCTGATACCCCAAATCAACCATCCCACTGCTATTAGCAAAACCAGTTGTTACCTGGTTTTAAGAGAATCAATCTTCAAAAAAATAAAATGGTCATATGGTTTAAAATATTCCTGCCAAAATGTCTGAACGCTGAAGATAGTACTGATGAGGCAAGCACAGGTAAACAAGAGCCAGGTGGACCTGGCCTATAGCCTACTTACGGCACCTTTTACATTTGTTTTGATTCCAGCCACAGCATGAGAAAGAAAACCAGGAGGATTTATTTGAATATAACAGAAATCAAGATCCTTTAAAATATGGTCTTATCCACTGTCATCAATGATGCACCTCGACCCAAGTATATGTTGTTCTTTGAGATGTTAACTAATTATTGAACTACGTTTATATAATTTATAAATAAGTCAGGGGAGCTATGTGACAATCTTTTACTGATACTAATACTGTCTTGCCAATGGGTTTCAGCCCTGGGCAAGTTCACTATGGATTCAATGTGACCAAAATAACTGACAGCAAAACATTCTTGGGGTGAAAGGGTTATACCCAACTTTATTTCCATGGTGGCAGGTCAGTCACTGAAATCCTGTTCACTCAGAGCGAGTCTGCATGCAGCAAGCTAGTATCTGCCTCTGGGCCCCTTTGTCTTCAGCACTGTGTCCTCTGGGCCCCTCTGTCCTCACAGCCGTCCTCTGGGCCTCTGTCCTCGGCGCTGTCACCACTCCAGTCTCTGCTCTGCTCTCCTGGACCTTGCAGCCACACCACCATGTCACGCCCAGAGCACTGGGTGGAGCTCTTTATATAGAGTCAACAACCATGTACTGTCCACAGGTGTGCAGTGAGCTAGTCAACCAGGGCCAGGTGAGAATCCTGGCCACAGGAACTCTCCTTTTATCCACACTCCACCCCTCCAGGATTCTCTCCTCTCAATCTGTGTGTGCTTAGTCCTATGCAATGGTCCCTGTGCAAGGAAGCTTGAACATTGTTCTCCAGCCTCTCCAGCAAAAAGTCTTGCAGACACACAGGCCGGACTCATGGCTCTGTCTCTGACCTCTGCCTCTTTAGTCTTAATGGCTGGAACTGCTGCACTGGTTTCAGTTGTTGCCATAGCTCCAGTAAGATCCTATTTGGCTTCCCGTCTAATTTCCTTCTATCTACTCCAGCCCGTATCAAGTCAATCCACATCTGGGTCCTCATAACCTTCATGAGGCCCCTTAAATTCTTCTTGTGAGTCACCTCGTATTTTGTAATTGCTGCCTCAAGGCGGGCTGCACTGTCAGGGAAGCCAGCTTTCCCATCTCTGATTCCGACAGAACAATTCCATCCACCCCTAAGTCCCACGGCCACCAGCTCAGCCTGAGCATAGGGGCAGACCATAGAATGCTCCCTGACCTGGGGAGGGCGCTGCTCCTCTCCTTGGGGAACTTTCAACTGCTGGGTCTTTAGTTTCTTTACAACCACTGGGTGTGCTTTCAATACAGAAGGGGCCAGTGCCTCCAGCACCACCCCTTCATCCTTCCCCAGCTCCTCCACTTCTGGGGCTGATGGCATCTTTCTCTCCACTCCCCCAAGTGTCTCCTCTGTTACAGTGCCTCACAGCAATGCTAGCTCAGTCTTCAGAAGCTCTCTTACATTCATCTCAATGCTTCGCAACTGACGTTCTCATGCCACCTCTACCTGTGCTTCCCTCAGGAGTTCATCTTTTTCCTTGATGGCCTCTTCCTCCTTCAGAACACCTGGCAGCGCTGCCATCTCGTTCTTTAAAGAATTGTTTACCTTTCCAATGGCACCTTGCTGCTGGCATTCTAGTGCTGTCTCCTCTCACATCAATGCCATTTCCCTTTTCAGGGAATCCACAGAAGTTTGCAGCTCATGTTTTCATGCTGCCATTTCTTGGGTCTCTTCTGCAGACTTTTTTAATACTGTGAGAAGCAGCCAACCCACAGTCCTGCTGCCTCACGGGCACTCTGCTTCTCAAAGGATGTACTTATTTTACCAAGGGCCACCCCTACTGCCTCAGGTGTCACCTCCACTTGCCTCCAGTCCTGGGGTGGGGCCCAGTCCTCTAGGAGGCAAGCCACCTCAGACCACATACCCACTGGGGGAAAATCCACTGTCTCCCCATTCACAGGGGCAACCGGCTGAAGCACCCCTCCCATAAGCGCAGCTTGTCTTTTTCCTTGGTCAACAATGAATCCTGCCGACTATGCCAATTGTCTTGCCAATGGGTTTCAGCCCTGGGCAAGTTTGCTATGGATTCAATGTGACCAAAGAAACTGACAGCAAAATGTTCTTGGGGTGAAAGGGTTATACCCAACTTTATTTCCAGGTGGCAGGTCAGTCACTAAAATCCTGTTCACTCAGAGCAAGTCTGCATGCAGCAAGCCGGTCTCCGCCCCTGGGCCCCTCCATCCTCACAGCCGTCCTCTGGGCCCCTCTGCACAGTTGTCCTGCACACCGTCCTCTGGGCCTCTGTCCTTGGCGCTGCCACCACTCCAGTCTCCGCTCTGCTCTCCTGCAGCCTTGCAGCCCTGCCACTGTGTCACGCCCAGAGCACTGGGTGGAGCTCTTTATATAGAGTCAACAGCCATGTATTGACCACAGGTGTGCAGTGAGCTAGTCTACCAGGGCCAGGTGAGAATCCTGGCCACAGGAACTCTCATTTTATCCACAAATACCTAATCAAAAAAATTGGAGACCAATTTTTTTTTATATAGAAGACCTTAATCTGGCCCATTTTACAGCACTTCCTATAATTCAGATGCCACTAGTAGATATTGAGTGGCTAGATCCAGAGATTCCATGGGAAATGCTTGGCCTCTGAAGTTACTCCTCCCCAACCCTCCCGTTGGGCCCCCAGAGCTGCCATAGCACAACCCTAATTGCCTTTGTAAACACAGGGAAAATCACTTTCAGCTGCCCAGGACTCCACTGGGCAGATTTTGCTTTTCATCAAACTCTTGCTGTTCTCCATCAAGCATGGTTGGAATGATTTGATCTTGATTTGGATTCAGAAGCTTCACTCTGCTCTGAGCAAAATTTAATCAAAATATTTACCTCAATAATTTGGTCCAAAACTTTGCTCAAATTAACTAAGGCAAACCGTTGAGCCAGGTTACTGCAGAAAGCCCTAGAGCACAGTGGAGCTGTGGAGAAGGTGCGACTGGGAGGAGAAAGCCACACGCTGACTAGACAGTCAGAAGTACATACAACATTTAGTAGCTCAGGTACCACGAAAAGCATTCAAATCAGTTGGTTTCCTCTCATTAAATGTTAATTAGTTCATATAAACTTCCTGCATAGGAAAACATCAGGTACTTAGCAGCATTAGGAAAGAGGCAGGTCACACAGGGAGTCTGGAAAACAACAGACATTGAGCAAGGACACCGTTACCTCACTGGGCGACATTTTTGTTTGCAGACATATGTGAGCTTCGTAGGAAGGATCCAGGAGGTCTTCCAGAAACACATATAGACTGAAATTTTCATTCTGGTAATGAGTTTCTGAAACAACGTTTGTTGAATTTTAGAAGCACACTTAATGGGATTAGCTTCTGAACCAGATACTATGACTGAATTCAGATATATTTGCTCACACCGTATAAACCCACAGAGCAGCATAATCCTACCATATTAAATGGCCTTTTATCTAAATAAGATTGTTTTACTGTGCTGGTTTATGAACCACTTTGATAAAAATTTATAAAAGTAAGGGGAACAAAACCAAAGAATTGTGCGGGCCACAAAATCTAAGTGGTTTGGAAATTGGTCCTTAAATCACAGATATCTGGGGCTAAAAGGGACTATAAAGAGTTTCTTGAGGCTGTCATGCAACCAGTCCTCCTGAGCACGGCCACATCCTGGTTATGGAAACTCCCATGCTGATTGGCTAGCACTTGACCCCAAGCAGTTGTTGAATATCATGAATATCACTCCTGATAAGATCTGAAGCACTCATTTCACAGATAAAGATACAGTAACCTAGGGAGAGTAAGTGACCTGCCCATGCTACACATCTTGCAGATGAAAACAGAGCTTGGCCTAGATTCTCATTCTGCAGTGCTCCTCTGGTATCTCACACCACCCTCTCGCCCTGAACTTTGTTGCCATTTTTCTGTATAAACTGATGATGCAACAACCACCGTTTGGCATGGAGTGACAGGGCTTTTAAGCAAATCAGCTCAACGCTTTGATAACAGAGTAGCTCCGCTGGGAAGGGTGTCCCCAGCCCACGGTGAATCCCCTTGAAACCGGTGACACCAAAATAAGTCAAGGGAAAGGGTGGGCTGGGAGAAACGGTTTTTATTGCTCACAGCCTGCTCACATTCACTGGCCAGGCTAGCACCGTCTGTCTGCTTACAGCCACGGCTTGAGCTCTGCTGCCACAGCCTGCTCTCTCCTTCCCTCCCACCCCTTCCAGGAGGAACTCCATTGGCAGGTCCTTGGTGACTGGCAGACACCAAGCCAATTATGTACCAGGAACAGAGGAGAGGAGAGAATGATCATTTTCTCTCCACCCCTTGCCCAGATCTACAGGAGGCTCTGCAGTGGTAAACACCTATTAATATGTAAATGGACTAAGGCCAGGTAGGAGATTCTGGAAATTCTGCCATTTACTCCACAAACAGGTAAAAGAGCTTAATATATGTTAGACACAGGTATTTTACAAATATCAACTTGTTTAATCTTTACAATAGCTGTCTTAAGTAGTTATAGTTGTTAATGGCATTTAACAGATCGAAGAACTGAGGTGCAGAGAGGTTAAGTAACTTGTTATGGAGTCGGATTTCTAAGATGAACCCCAACTGGTATTCATACTCTATGCAATTCTCTCCCTTTGGCTGTGGGCTGGGCCTAATGACTCACTTCCTGAATCTGTGCTCTTAAAAAGTGATATCATACTGCCTCTTTGAAGGTACACCCAAATCCTCACCAATGTCATCACCACCATCATCGTCATATTGTCACCATCAGTCACCACCATCACCATCTTCATCAACATCACTGCTACTACCTGTTAAACTTTGCACTAAGTGCTTCATATAAATAAGTTTATATAATCCTCAAAAAGACCTGTGATCCCAACTTTAGTTTGAAAATGAGTCATAGATAACATCAGCAACTCACCTGGGGTCACAAAGAAAATTCAGAACTTGGCCCAGCTGAGTCCAAGGCCCATGCCCTTCCTGCCAACTTTGCTGCTACTCTGTAACCAAGAGCTGTATCTAACCAGTTATGATGCCCTGAGAAATAATTCCTTTCAACACTGGAAAAGATGCATAACAATCTTTTAGTAAATAATTGATAACAAAATCCAATTGCTGAAGATTTTCTAACTTCACCATGGTTAAAAATTCCATGGAAAATTTCAGGATGTGGGATATAGGAATGCTGTGGAAAACTGGAAACAAAAAAGAATGCTTTATTATGTTCTATATAGCACATCTGTTAGCAAATATAACAAAGTATGAATTGAAGTAACATCAATTGTATGATACTAAGTTTCTTCTAAGAAAAAAAAGTCATAAAATCTCAGTCTAATATAATAACTTATTTGCATATAAAATCTTGAATGATTCCCTACTGGTTGTTAGATGAGAGAACTCCCACTCCTTGGCATAGCATTAAGGTCTGACTGTCTTAGCCCAGTTTAGCCATCAACCTAATTCTCTACAAAGCTACCACCCA
This sequence comes from Smutsia gigantea, assembly GCA_032199065.1. Taxonomy (NCBI): domain Eukaryota; kingdom Metazoa; phylum Chordata; class Mammalia; order Pholidota; family Manidae; genus Smutsia; species Smutsia gigantea. The sequence continues at coordinate 43,740 of JAVSCE010006008.1, read as the reverse complement.
TGAAACTCAAGTATGATCATGTTTTATCAGGGCCTTGAATCAGAGACCCATATATTTGTTTCTAGATTGGACACATTGCTTAGCAAAAAATAAACTTTTGAGAGTGAAAAGAGGGAAGAGGGGAGGAAGAAAAGAAGGGTGGTTAAAAGGAATGGAGGGAGAGAGGGAGGGGAGAGCAAAATCAAGAAAGGATATCATTCTTTTCCCTCTAGCAATGGATCCTCAAATTCATTAAAATATTCCAGTTCTAGCATAAGTGGGTCACAATATATCCTGATATCCTGTGGCTTATGAGTTCCCTCTGCAAATTAAACAAACAAACAAAAAAAGCAGGAACACTGTGTATAAAGTTCAAGTATTCAACCATAAACCTTATACCTTCTGGTCTTTCCGTATCCTATTCACATGTTCTTCCAATTTTGCCCCCCATGATTTTTGACTTTCTGAACCAACATTAAACAAAAAGTATCATATTACTTTTTTTAGAGCAACTAAGAACTCTGCTACATCTTATGTGCTTTTGCTGGTGAAACAATGGAATAATTAACTACAATGAATTTTAATGATCCTAATAACGTTCTTTAAAATATTTGCAGGGTTAGGCTAGGAAGACACACATGCACAAAACAATCCAAACAATGGAGGAACCAGTAAACATCATTTTAAATGGCCACTGAGTTCATGTCACCGATGGGACTACTGGCATGGTCCCATTCACTGTCACTTCATTAACCATCAGTTGGTGGATTGCTTCTATTTATGTATTAAGTCTCTGACCTGCTTTTTGGTAGGCTGGCATTGCCGTCATTGTCTTGACAGAGTCCTTCAGACTTCAGCTGTCGGCCCTCGTCTTCCGGGCTCACAGCCTCTTGTCCCTAATTGCATTAGAGTGAGGGAAGAGGAAAATGATCTCAGTGGTATTTACTTGGGTCAGTGGGATGAAAGCTTGACTAGAAGAGGAAGTGGTAAGGCTGCTACCCATAATTCCAAAGGGGAAGCCCTCAGAAAGCCAGCATGAAACCTGCCACTCTCTCATTTCTTAGGTCCCATGTCAGGCAGACACAGTTAAACTGAAGCTTTGCCACTTTTCAGTATGTGATCATACTTCTTTTCATTTTCTTTATAATTTTCCCATACTTGATTGTTTAAGACAACATGGCTAGAGCTGTGTAAAAATGTAAGAGAATGCAGATACTATTGCCAGCCATTTTTGTTTCCATCTCATTTTCAAAACCCCTAGGTTTTTTAATCCCAAAACATCTCTCTGCTACCAAGCACCCCTTGCTTAATCCTTGCAAGGCATTTTTTATTCCTTTTAGGCACAAATGCAATTTAGTGGCATCTTTAAAAACTTATTTGGATGGAAAGCTTTACAAAATAGATTATGCCCTTCGACCCAGGGATGCCCCAGGGACTGTTGAGGTGTGTAGAACTGTCTGCCCCTTCACTAAAAGGTCCCAGATGGCTATACTTTTCCAGTTCTTATGTCTGCTTTCTATTATTTTCTGCCTCCTCTCTTTTGCCAATTTATTGTGCCTACTTCATTTCCCACAAATTCTGACCCACAGAATGAGTCTCCTAAAAATCAATTTTTTTTTTTGGAAATCAGAAATAGCTAAGCTCCTAACCATCACTATTCATTTTCTGACCCAGGAGTTTAAAGTTCATACACAATGAGATTCTTTAATAAGTATTCCAAGGGACTTCAGAAATATGATTGTGTAAGATATAAAAGCTAATCGCTATAGGACTAAAAACAAAACAAAACAAAATAATGGTTATAATGATGGTCACCATCTATGTTTAGCATTTTATTTCAAAAATTGATTTCTCTTTTACTCAAAGTCCTGGAAACAGCCAGATTCATTTGGGGGTTGTTTTTCCTTTAGTCACATCTGCCTGAGTTTATTGAATTTCCTTTTCTTAATGAATCATGAGGGTTGAGTTAAATGTTAAATATCTGGGTTTATATATGGAACATGCATGTTTGCTTTTTCTTGAATTAAGGGGAAAAGCTGGATGACCTTTGTGCCACTGAGCCTTGTGCTTGTTAATGGCATGGCTTTCCCATTTAACACGTCCTTCTGGTAAGAAACACTACACCATCTCACATGCATAGAGAAAGCATGCAACAGTTGGCTACCCATTAGGTGGCATCTACAAAAGGAACCCATGCAGAAAGTAGAACATGGAGAACTAAGAAATGACTCATTTTTTATTCTAAAGGGAGTGTTTGACTCTGAGAAAATGATTGCATTAGGATCCTGGGAATCATAAAAAGTTACCTCAAAATTTAAGAGTTGAGAGGAAGCTTAGTCCCAGAACTCAGCAGTGCATAGAATCTTCTAGAGAGATTTTTTTTTTCTTATACACCTTTTGATCCTCTTCACTCATTTCTTTCATCCCTAATCCCACACTTTTGGCAGCCACCAATCTAATCTGTTCTCTGTGTATATGAGCTTGGGTTTTTTGTTTTCTTTGGTTTGGTTTGGTATTAGCTTGTTTTGTTTTTAGATTCCATACATAAGTGATCATGCAGTATTTGTCTTTCTTTGACTTATTTCACTTAGCATAATGCCTTTAATATCCATCCATGTTACCACAAATGGCAATATTTATTCTTTTTTGTGGCTGGATAATATTCCTATATATACCACAATTTCATTATCCATTCCTTATCAATGGACACTTAGGTTGTTTCCACACCTTGGCTACTGTAAATAGTGTCACAATGAGCATGGGTGTGCATATATATGTTTGAGTTGATGTTTTGATTTTCTTTAGTTAAATATCCAGAAGTGAAATTGCTGGATCATACGGTAATTCTATTTTTAATTTCCTGAGGAAACTCCATACTGTTTTCCAATGTGGCTGCACAATTTACATTTCCCTGCCAACAGTGCACGATGATTCCCTTTTTCTCCACATTCTCATCAACACTTGAATTTCTTGTCTTTTTGATAACAGCCATTCTAACAGGATTTTCATTTCTCTGATGATTAATGATGTTGAGCATCTTTTCATGTGCCTATTAGCCATTTGTATATCTTTTTTGGGGGGAAATATCTATTCAGATATGCCCATTTTTAAATTGGATAATTTATTTTTCTGCTATTGAGTTGTATCAACTCTTTATATATTTTAGATATTAACCCCTTGTCATTTATATGATTTGCAATTATTTTCTCCCATTCAGTAGGTTGCCTTTTTATTTTATTGATGGTTTCATTTTCTGTGCAGAAGCTTTTTAGTTTGATATAGTCTCACTTGTTTATTTTTGCTTTTGTTGCTTTTACTTTTGATGTCAGATGCAAAGACTCATCACCAACAACGTATCTCAAGGAACTTACTGCCTATCTTCTTTTCTAGAAGTCTTATGGTTTCAGGTCTTACACTCAAGTCTTTAATCCATTTTGAGATAATTTTTGTGATGGTGTAAGACAGTGGTTCCATTTCAGTCTTGAACATGCTGTCTGGTTTTACCCAGAACCATTTGTTGAAGAGACTGCCCTTTCCTCAATGTATATTCTTGGCTCCTTCACTGTAAATTAATTGACTGTATATGTGTAGGTTTATTTTGGGGCTCTCTGTTCTGTTCCATTGATCACTCTGTCCTTACTGTTTTAATTACTGTAGATTTGTAAAAGAGTTTGAAATCAGGGAGAATAATGCCTCCAGCTTTGTTCTTCTTTCTTAAGATTGCTTTGCGGTTTAGAGTCTTTTGTGATGCCATAGAATTTTTAGGATTGTTTGTTCTATTTCTGTGGAAAATGTCATTGGAATTTTGATAGTGATTGCACTGAATCTGTATATTGCTTTGGGTAGTATGGACATTTTAACAACATTAATTCTTCCAATCCATGAACATAGAATATCTTTCCACTTATTTGTATCTTCAGTTTCTTTCCTTAACATCTTCAGGTCTTTGACCTTTTTGGTTAAATTTGTACCTGTGTATTTTATTCTTTTTGATATAATTGTAAATGGAATAGCTTTCTTAATTCTTCTTTCTGATAGTTTATTACTGGTGTAGAGCAAAACAATGGAGTTTTGTGTATTGATTTTATGTCCTGCAACATTATTGAATTTATTAGTTCTATCACTTATTTTGATGGAGTCTTTAGGGTTCTCTATGTATCATATGTCATCTGCAAATAGTAAGTTTTACTTTATCCCTTCCAGTTTGATGACTTTTATTGCTTTTTCTTACCTAGTTGCTCTGGCTAGGACTTCCAATAATATGTTGAAAAAAGTAATGAGAGTGGGCATCCTTGTTTTCTTTCTGATCTGAAAGGATCACCATTAAGTATAATGTTAGCTGTGGCCTGTCACATATTGTCTTTATTAAGTTGAGATATGTTTCCTCTGTACCTGCTTTGTGGAGAATTTTTAATCATAAATGGCTGTTGAATTTTTTCAAATGCTATTTTTGCATCTATTGAGATGATCATATGATTTTTACCTTTCATTTAATTAATGTGTTGTATCACATGGACTGATTTGTGGATGTTGACCCAGCCTTGATTCCCTGGAATAAATCCCACTGGATCATTGTGTATGTTCATTTTAATGTATTGTTGAATTCATTTTGCTAATATTTTATTGAGGATTTTTGCATCAGTGTTCACCAGGGATATCAGCCTATAGTTTCTTTTCCTGTGGCATCCTTGACTTGTTTTGGGGTCAGGATAATGCTGTCCTCATAAAATGAGTTTCCAAGAGTTCCTTCCTCTTCTGTTTTCAAAAAGAGTTGAGAAGGATAGGTATTAAATCTTTGAATGTTTGGTAGAATTCACCAGTAGAGCTGTCTGGATGTGGACTTTTGTTTGTTGAGAGGTTTTTTTTTTTAATTATTGAATCAATCTCCTTACCAATAATCAGTCTGTTCAGACTTATCTTTCTTCAGGATTCAGTCTTGGTAGGTTGTATGTTTTCAGGAATGTATCATTTCTTACGGGTTGTCTAATGAGGTATGCAATTGCTCATAGTAGTCTCTTATAAGCCTTCCTATTTCTCTTGTATCCTTTATAATATATCCCCTTTCATTTCTGATTTTATTTATTTGAGTCTACTCTTTTTTTCATGGACAGTCTAGCTAGAGGATTATCAATTTTGTTTACCTTTTCAGAGAAGGAGCTTTTACTTTCATTCATCTTTTCTGTTGCCTTTTTCATCTCTATTTCATCAATTTCTGCCCTAACCTCTGTTATTTCCTTCCTTCTACTAACTTTGGGCTTTGTTTTTTCTCTTTATGGTTCTTTGAGGTATAAAGTTAGGTCATTTACTTGAGGCTTTTCTTGAGGTAGGCACGTACTACTGTGAACCTCTCTCTGAGAACTGCTTTTGCAGTATACCATAAATTTTGGTATATTATACTTCCATTTTCATTTGTCTCAAAGTTTATTTTGATTTATTCTTTGACCCATTGGTTGTTCAGTAGAATGTTGTTTAGTCTCCACATATTTATGAATTTTCCAGTTTTCTTCACATAATTGATTTCTAGTTTCATATCATTGAGGTCAGAGAAGATACTTGATATAATTTCCATCCTCTTAAATTTATTATGACTTGATTTGTGCCCTAAGATATGACCTATCCTGGAAAATGTTCCATGTGCCCTTGAGAAAATTGTGTATCCTGTTGCTTTTAGATGGAATGTTCTGTATGTACCTGTGAAATCCATGTGGCCTAATGTGTCATTTAAGTCCAATGTTTTCTTACTGATTTTCTATCTGCATGATCTATCCATTGATGTAAGCAGGGTGTTAAAATCCTCTACTATTACTATATTGCTGTCAATTTGTCCCTTTAGGTCTGTCAATATTTACCTTATATATTTAGGTGCTCATATGTTGTGTGCATAAATATTTTTAAAAATTATATCTTCATTGGTTTGACCATTTTATTGTTATGTAACACACTTCTTTGTTTCTTACTACAGTCTTTTCTTAAAAATCAGTTTTGTCTAAGTATAGCTACACCAGCTTTCTTTTGGTTTCCATTTGCATGGAATAACTTTTTCTAGACCCCCACTTTTAGTCTGTCTGTGTCCTTACATTTAAAATGAGTCTTTTATATGCAGCATAAACATGGGTCTCATTTTTTTTATTCATTCAGCAACTCTATGTCTTTTCATCCAAGAATTTAGTCACTTTACATTTAAAGTAATTATTAATAGCTATGTACTTATTGTCATTTTGTTAACTGTTTCCTGATTGTTTTTGTAGTTCCTCTCTGTTCCTTTTTTCTCTTGCTCTCTTCTTTATGGTTTAATGACTTTCTTTAGTGGTATGCTTATATTCCTTCTTTTGTGTATTTACTGTAGGATTTCTGCTTTGTGGTTACCATGAAGTTTACATGCTATAACTTTTCACAGTCTATTTTAAGTTGATAATAACTTAAGTTGATCACATTCTAAAGGTAAATATTTTTATCTCCCCAATATTTTATGTTTTTGGTGCACATTTACATCTTTTTATCTTATGTATCTCTTATCTAATTATGTTAATCATAGTTATTTTTGCTACTTTTGTCTTTTAACCTTTATACCAACCATATAAGTGATTAATCCACTACCTTTACTATTTATTTACCTTTCCAGGGAGATTTATTCCTTCATATTATTTTCTTGTTACTTTTTCCTTTTAGCTTAAAGAATTCTCTTTAACATTTCTTGTAAGGCTGGTTTTGGGGTGCTGAACTCACTTGGATTTTGCTTGTCTGGAAAATTCTTTATTGAGCCTTCAATTCTGAGTTATAACTTTGCCAAGTAGAGTATTCTTGGTTGGCAGTGTTTTTTCTTTCAGTACTTCGAATAATTATGTCACTCCTTTCTGGCCTGCAAAGTCTCTGCTGAAAAATCTGCAGACGGCCTTATGGGGGCTCTTGGTATGTAACAAGTTGTTTTTCTTAGAACTTTCTAAAAATAAAGAATTCTAGGGCTATCCTTAGATCTATAGAATCAGTTTTCCTGGGAGTGGAAACTTGGGAATCTGTATTTTTAAAATCTCTTCCCAGTTCCTCTCCATTCTCCACTCTAGTAATGCAACTTGGGAATCAATGCTTCAGAGTCCATTAGTCCAACATGTGACTGTTCCTTACCCTCTATTTGAACACCTCCATAAAAGAGGAACTCATTACATTACTAGGTAATCTGTCTATGGGTCAGCTGATTCCATAACAAATTTATTCCCCTGCAAAGAATTAAAGTGTATCTCCTTGTAATATCCTCTTATTAATCAGATTATTTAATATGAAGCACACAAAATAACTCTTAAAGACATGTAAGCACTTCAAACATTTTAGGACAGCTTCTAAATCCTCTCTTCCTCTGGGGAATCTCATTTACTTCATTTACTACATAACTCATTGTATACTAACGACTCCTAAATTGGAATCTTTAATGCATACTCTTTTCTGAGTACCAGGCCTGTTATTCATCTGCCTATGTACATTTCCTCACAGTTGTTCTGTTACACTTCCATTTCAGTGTGTCTAAAAATGCACTAATCATAGCCCCCTCAGCCCCCTGTTTCTTTCTCTTTTTCTCCCAGTTCAGTTAATTAACCTCCCTCCCATTCTCCAAGCTGAAATCCCTAGTTGCCACGGTCTTATTTCTGATCCTTCTGTTCCTTTAGCCCTGATACCAAGTTCATCATTATCAAATCAAATTGATCTGGTGTCCTAAATCTCCCCTTGAATTTATCCATTCCTTCTCATTTCCATGAACATCATCTTCTTGGCCCAGACTCCTATCATTTCTCCAGGAATCTATGCAAAAGTCTCTTAACTCTCAACTGAATTGCTTCCAGATTTGCTTATTTCAGCTCATGTTCACTACTGGTAGAATGACCTTTCAAAAGCACAAGGTAGTCATGTTTGTTCCTAGTGAATACCCTTGAAATATTAGTTCAAAACCCTTAACTTGACATATAAAGTCCCTCATGATCCAAGCCATGCCCTCTTTTTAGCACTCTCTTACTTCTCCCACTGTGTGCTCTACACCAGTACTACTCAAAATAAGGTCCAAGGCTAGCAGGATCAGAACTACCTCGGAGTTTGTTGCAGAGCAGGCTCTTGTATCCCACCCCAGACTCTGAGAATCATCATCTGCATTCTTTATGGGCACAGTAAGGTTTAAGAATCACTGCTCTTCTACACATTAGCTTTTGAGCCTTCAGACCTACTGTTTCTTCTTTCTGAGATATTCTCCCTGGTATCACACCTCAAAGTCTTTTCTGACTAATACTTTCAGTTGTCCACATAGATGCCATTTTCTAGAGAAAGCCTTCTGTAATATCTCATGACTGAATTAAGTGACTCCTCAAATCTGTTTCCCTTATATCTTCTACATTTTTCCACAGTCAAATTTGTGTAATTGGTTTAAGAAACATCTTATTTACTGTCATACTCTCAGTGCCTAAACGTAATAAATGCTCAATTAGTATCTGTTAAATTAATGTTAAGTGGATAGTAGGTGCTCATTAAACATACGTCCCAAACCTCTTGCTGAAATCCAGCTGTACTATGTCCGTAGTCTTTCCCTGACAATGTAAAACTATAGACCTTCTTACAAGAGGAAATGAAGTTAGGCGATCTTATTTGTTCCTCATAAACTATTGCTGGTCCCTAGTGATTATCTCTCTTCCTCAATGCTCAAATACCAACTTCAGATAATCTTACAGATTCATAGGTTGTTAGAACATAAAGGAGCCATGGAATTCATATGATTCAACCTTGAGTCTATAGATGAGAAACCTAGGACCTAAAGGTTGGCTTCACATAGGGGTATAAAAGTTTTGCACAGACCCACAAGTCCTCTTCCTTTGCAGAAGGCACATTTGCTTATTCCTCGTATTAATCTCTCCACACCCCTGTTTGCCACTTACAATTCTTCCAACCCATTCAAGAGTCTTTCAGTATCCTAACACATATTTAATCCAGTAACAGATATTTTAATTCAGTATTAGCATTAAAAATATGATCTCTTCATATTTTATCACATACTTTGGCTTTTAAGTATCTTATACTAAGGTGAGGTCTAACCATATCTCTGGGCAAAGATTTTCATGAAGGAGAGGATGGAAGTTAAAAAATAGTTGAAGAGTTCTAAAATTAAATTATCTTTCTATATCAGCAGGTTTGTCTTTTCTTTCTTACCCCTCTTTCTCTGGACATAGCTTTAAAGACTTATTTTTGGCATCCTTGATATTTTTACAACCATCTTCTATGTATTTGCTGTCCAGTGTGGTAGCCACTAGATACATGTAGCTATTAAACACTGGAAATGTGGCTGTTCCAAACTGAGAGGTACTATAAGTCTAAAATACACCCAATTTTGAAGACTTCATGAGGGAAAGAATGCAAACTATCTGGTTAACAATTTTACATATGTTGAAAGGATAATATTTTTGATGTTGGATTAAATAAAATATGTTACTAAAGTTAGTTTTCCTATTTCTTTTTACTTTTTTAATGTGGTAACTACAAAATTTAAAATTTCAAGTGGGATTCACATTACATTTCTATTAGACAATATTATTCTAGGCTTTAGTCCTTAACACTGTTTTCTCAGTCTTACATTTCTTTTTTCGTTTTTTTAGCTTCTTCTTTGTAATATGTTCTTTCATGTTTTGCATGCATTCTAAATAAGATTCAGTCAGCAGCTTCTACTGATGCCACACTGGGCTCTGCACATCCTTCCCCACTATTTTTCACTAGCATCCTTTGCTTGAGCTTGTCCGAAATTCATTCTTTTCATTTTTTTATTTTGCTATCATTAATGTACAATTACATGAGCAACATTGTGGTTACTAGACTCCCCCCATTACCAAGTCCCCACCACATACCCCATTACAGTCACTGTCCATCAGCGTAGTGAGATGCTATAGAGTCACTACTTGTCTTCTCTGTGTTATGCTGCCTTCCCCGTATCCCCCCTACATTATATATGCTAATCATAATGCCCCTTCTTCCCCCTTCTCCCTCCCTTCCCACCCAAGAAATTCATTTTTAAATGCCTCCCAAAATTCTGAAGTAATTTCACCTTGGCTTGATAATGAAGCATCATTACTAAGAATAACACAGCAATATTAATAATAACAGCGATCATTAGTTGAGACAGTACTATGTCAGGCACTGTGATAAGTACTTTATATACATTATCTCATTTAATATTTACAGTAAACAAATAAGATAACATTATGATGTCCACCCTACAGATCAGAAAAATGACAGTGAAGCAGTGACAGACGGGTAGCTCTTCGCCAACCTTTCTCTTTTCTTCTCTACTCTTAGCAAGCCTCTTCTTTCCTAGTTGTGACAACCCAAAGGGTCTTCAGATATTGCTAAATGTCCCCTGAAAGGCAATATAGCCTCCCCAAAGAAGGCAAAAAGACGCTTTTATCAAAAAACCCTCAACAAGCATAGATGGGAATTTGTTCACTGTATTTAGTTCAAGATTTTATTACAGTCCTTTTATTTACCCACTTCCTCTAAAACAAGGTGGTTGCAAAAGGAAAATAACTCCAGTGTTCACTCAGATGACTTAGAAATCATCTAGTATCTATATCTCAGTCTTTTACATAATAATTACTGTTTTGAAATGCACAGTATCTGTATCTGTTTCCCATCATGCATTACTTTTTCTTCTTTCCAGCTGTACCCTAGAGCCCAGTCACATGACCCATGAACAGCTTACTTGCTCAAGCCCCTTCCAATCATATCAATCCAATCTTTACTTGACAAGTCTGGCACTCTTCCCACTGACAACATGATATCATGAGCTGGTTAACATTAAGCTATAAGCCCCACAAAGCCACGATCATTGCATACATGTGTATGTTCATGTATGTGTGCATGTGTGTATATATGTGCTAAAATATTGACATTCTTGACAGTGAACTTTGAGTCATGTCTCCTTTGCTATTTTTGATTTCTAGGCTACTTGGCATAAACAAAGAAGACTCATTTCCTTTCCCTCACTCTTTCTCAAATCAGGTGCAGTTTGGAAGAAAAGATTTACGTAAGTCTAGTTCCTTTCCAATAATGAGGACAGATATAGAAAAGTGTCTTGCTGTTTCATGCAGAATTATTTTAAGGTGTTCAAGTTGGTCTGTCTAACTATAATCAGGTGTAGATGAGAGCTTGCTGATCTGTGCACTATGAGATTTCATTGCTCCTACACAAACTTGCTGCCTGGAAACAAGGAAGCCTGACACTTGGAGGGCTGGGCTGCCTGACAAACCAGATTAATAATGAATGAAGCTCTCCTGTATAATCAGGAAGGGGAGAAATGCTACAAATTAGAAATAAGCTTGCTCTTCATTAGAGGTGGTGGCAGGATGCTGCTTAGGGTATCATTGGTGCTCAAATTAGCTGTGGGGCACGGGGACCACTTGCTGCCTCTTGCTCTTTCTTACTTTCCTCTTGAGATTGCCTTCTCAAGGGGCTTGCAAAATGAGAATTCTCAAAATTCAAACTTGGGAGCTGCATTTGTGCCACATGAGAATGACAACTTATTATTCATCTAGGTGTACAGATATTGTAAATGGGTTACATTTCCATCTTAAGTTAAAATTCCCGTATTTTCCATATAAATTAGATCCGAATTATGCCAGGATGGGAATTTTTGCAAGATTTCTGGTATTCTCAAGAGATGCTTACTCTGAATATCATGTGCTTTCAGAGAAAATGAGCTGCGCATCTCCAAATCAGAGGCAAATTGCTGGTGCTTTGTTTGGCTGGAGCTTGTTTTGTTTTAACGTATGCTACCAAGGACTAGCCCTGGCATTAGTGCCGTGTGCATGCATGCACGCCAAAACCCAAACAGGTACAGAAATGAAGCAAAATGAAAGCTCTCTGGAAACTGCAAGGGAAAGCCAATCAACATCACCTCATCAACCAAAACTGGAGACGTATTTCTGTAGGGCAAAGAGTGGACAGCCAGAACATGCAGACAACACAAACATCTCATAAAATCTCACTGATTCAAGAATGATCCCGAGGCTGAGATTGACTGACAACCTACGTGCAGATCTCTAGTGAGAGGTGGGTATGGAAGGAAGAATCTCACTAACTGCGGCTCTGACCCCACCACCTATTACAGCTTCCATAAGCCCATCTTGGTTGTCCTATCCACAAAGGTCTCTTGTGTTGAGATGAGAGTGAGCTGAGGTCAGTGTAAGTGGTGTGGAAGTCCCAACTGTGCCATGCCTACTTTGTGAGAAAGTTCTCTGCTGGGTCAAGGTAAAGACCAATTGATGTAACTAATGTAACATTTCTAGATCCCAATAATTGTTCCTAGAACACGCTGACTGTCAGGGGAGATACTGTTCAGATGTAAACAAAGTGGCCCCCTATCTGTCCAACTATTGGCATCTACTATGTGGATGAGAGTTACCGGTTTGGATCTGGAGTTCTTGAAAAAGGTCTGCCAAAATCAGGGCAGCATCTACAGTAGCTAATTAGACTATGAGATCACAGAGTTTGGGGGAAGAAAAATTCCAGGAAAGAAAGAGCACCTCATGTGTGTGTGGCAGCAGAGAGCCTTTCCAAGGACAAAACGTGACAACCTCAGTTAGGGTAGGCAAACTGAGATTGATGTATGCTGCAGGGATAAGGGCAGATTTGTGGAGAAATCTCAAGTCACACCAGCCTATGTTCACTCTTCTGGTCTGTTATGCTCATTGTATATTCATAGCTCTGATGAGTAGCCATTACTGAGCTATGCTTTCAAAAAAGTGCCTGTGGTAAATTGAATATTGCAAGATATCCATGTCTATAGGATTCAGCTGACCTTGAGATGGAAGGTTACCTTGGAAAATCCAGGTGGGTCAGTGCAATCACATGAGTCCTTATAAGTGGAAAAGGGAGGCAGAAGAGAAGGAACCAGAGAGATGTGGTGGTGAGAGACTTGAAAAGCCATTGCTGGCTTTGAAGATGGAAAGCACCGCGAGCCAAGGGCCACCTCTACAAACTGGAGAAAAGAAGAAAATCAGTTCTCCCCTCGACCCTCCAAAAGAATATCACCCTGCCAACACCTTGCTTCTGACCGAGTAGAGCCATTTCAGACTTCTGACCTCTGGAACTACAAATCAATGAATTTGTGTTGTTTTAAGCCACTAAGCTTATACTAATTTGTTACAGCAGCAACTGGAAATAAATAAATTACCCAAAGAAAATGATCCTTAACGTAGCCTCAGATAGGTTTGGAAGCTGTGTTAGAGAGAAGGATGCAGGCAAGGCGGGCTTCATGACACAACGTGGCATGGGGTGGGGGGTGGAGGTTAGGAGATGGGGAAGAGTACCCAGCATTGGTGGGGGAATAAGTGGCAGAGCCCAGGAGCAACATTCATTCGCCTGGTAGAGGCAGCACAAGACCTAAGAGTGGGCAGCGATTCGAGGCGCTGAAGAGCATCCAGCAGACGCCCTGTGCTGTTGGCGAAAACTGCGGAGCCTCCTGAAAATCGATGATCAGAACTGAGCAGGCGGCTGCAGGTGCTACATGACAGGCAAGGTCGTCATTCCTCGGGTGACCCTCTTTCGACCTTAGGCTGGGGTGGCCTGGGGTCCCAAGGTTTATCTTGTAGTACTCAGGACTACATAAATGATAGACACAAAAGAAAAAGGAGAATTCTTTAAGGCAAAACTTCCCCCAGGAACTTTGTATCTGGTACTTCTAAAATTTTCTATGTGGTATCTAAACCAGATTTAAGCCTAAGGCAAGGGAGCCGTGAGACAAATATTCTAAATCGCTTTGTTACCAACTGTTAGCAGAGAATTTTTCACTGACTGTGCCTTCACTGATGTGGTGTCAGCCCAACAGAAAACACTCATATTGGCAAATAAAAGACATAACATTTGAACTTAGAACCTACATTCTAGAGAAGTCAGATGCTTAACATCAAAAGAGGATGTGTTCTTATTTTTGTCTGAGATCAGTTTCCAATAAAAAGGGATTAAAATGTGTTCCTAAGTAAAGTACCCTCAAAGTGCCCTGTAGCTTTACAAACTACAAAAGAGCCTTGTGGATGCCTCTTTCTGAGTTCTGCATCCACGTCATACAGCTGCAAGGCACTGAGAGGCCACAGCTTATCTCCCTCAGTGTTTCCTCAGTTGATATTGCCAGTGTTGCTGATGATTTTTCCTCTAGTCCTACATGTACGAATTGACTGTCCTCTTTGTTAGAAGCTTCCCTGGATTCACTCATGGAGATCTGCCCTTTCTGGTTTGCCATATGTGTTAAGTAAAACCACTGCCATTTACTTTGATGAGATTCAAGTGTTCCTCTCAGGAAGGAAAGGAAAGTCTCTTATTTGACAAGATGGATGGGAAAGAGCAGAGATTGGTTGCATTTAATCAGAGCTCACACAAACACCAAGCAAAATGAAGCTGAAAATACTCCTTTTGACCGACTCAAAGTCAAATTCCGTCACACATTTTGGGCAGCTGCCAACCCCAAACAGTGAATCAGGGCCATTTTCCATGGCCTTGTTCAACAGCTTGAACCTAAATATTAGTAGTTACTTAGAGTTTCTTTTCTTTTTGTTATGATGTAGGCCAGTGGTTCCTTTAATTCAGTTTCACAGTCATTTATTGAAGTAGAATAGGGCAAGGAAAAACTAGAATGAGGAGTCAGAGACATGAACTCAAGGCTAGAAATTTCCTATTCCTGGCTGTATAACTGGAGATCAATTCCTTGATCTTTCTGGACCTCAAGTTCTGCTTCTGTAAATTAGAGAAACCACCACCTGTTTCACTGCCCTCATGAGACTGTTGTGAGGTGCAGATGAAGATAGGTGATTGCTACTCACAGTTTATGATTGCTGCATATTATATGGGATTGCTGTGTATTGTACAGTGCTATGAAAATGATGATGTTTTTGTTGTGGTCCAGATGCTCTAATGTACAAAAATGTGTACAAGTCATGGTCCAGACCCTGAAGGAACTTACAATCCAAGAGGAAAGTCAGAGTCAATTGATTCTGTCAGTTATATTTCAAGTCAATGACTATGAAATACAACAGGATGTGACACTGCTGCGGGAGCCCAGACGACCCAGAGACAAGGGGAGGCAGAAGGTCATGAAGAACAGGGCATCGAGGTCCCTCCTGAGTCCTGGGCGGCTTTCCAGGCGCATGGGGAGAGAGCGCCATGCTAGGAGTGCCCAGACTGTGCTTGCTGAGGTACAGGAAGATCTTGTGGCAGGAGCAGTGGTGCCTGTCCCTGAGGGCCAGGCCATCAGGAGATAGCCTAGAAGCCTAGAGCTGGAGAACCCTGAAAAACAGGAGATATGCTAACCTGAGTGTGAGTAAAAGTCACAGGTCCTGATGTCCCAGCAACAAAGCTTGGGTTTGAACTGAGAGGAAAGTCAGTAAGGGAACTGAATTTTATCCCAGTGAAGTATCTTGTCCCTACTTTAAAACTTTTCCGCATACTGAGTCCTCCCATAAAGCAGATCCTTCATTGTGGTTTTCCCCCACCCTTTTAATTAGAAAAATATGAGTCTTCTCAACTCATATCCCACTGGATCTTTATGCTTTCTTCTTATCCCTCACCAGGTTCAAGCTAAGGAAGTTTATACGTTAAGGAAATCCCAATGTGAACTGTAAATATTCCAGAAGTCACAGTCTATTATGTTCTCTGCAACTTCTAAACAATGCCTGCCAGTTAATTTCCCTGGCCTACACGTGCTCTTTGGTACTGAGTATCCCCATGGCCCAATGAGGCTTTGCAGCTGTCTTGCAGCTGAGGAGTGAACTGCGCTGGGCTCCGTGGGAAGCTGTATTCTTCTTACGCTCCCATCTCATTATCTCACACATCTGCACCCAGAACTGCGCTCCACACAAGTTCTCACCCGAGCCCATCTCCTCTGCTATCAGAACTGGGTCCATTCCTTGCTCTTCTTCGTAGTGTCATCATGGGGAAATTTACTGTCAAAATGTTAACTCACCCTAAGTGATTAGTATAAAATATGAAAGAGGATGTTATTTGTATGCATTTTAGAGACATCTTATTCCCTCCTTCCGGAATGGTTTCCTTTCTCCAAAACCCATTATTTTCTGTCCCTCACATACTTTGATCTTATTTTTTATTTCTCCCCTAGACAGCACCTTAATGTTTTAATGGAAATAAACATATTACAAACTCTTAAGGTCAACTATTTTCTCCTCAGCTTATTAAGAGATGCCTTTTGTGTACTTCTAATAATTGTATTCTCCTTACATGAAACACATTTTTTAAAGTTCTTAATGATTTTCTTAAGCAGTGTTTAAAATCTTAAGCACAACTTTTATTAAATAATGAGAGTGTAGTTTATATCGCCAACATAGAAATTTCTCAGGCCTTATTTACTTCATGTGTTACGAATGTGGTAAGTGTAGATCTAAAAAGAAATGAGATTTATGGGTCAATTAAATTAAAATACTGTAAGAATTATTAAATGTAAGGATTTTTTAAAATCTCAATTTAAATTTTAGGAGCTTTAAATTTAACATTTAGGAAATTCTTTTTAGAAATTTACTTCCAGACTATGTCCTAACAGAGATACAGATACATGCAATAAATAGAACAAAGAAAATTACAATATCGCCATTAGAAAATTATCAGGTATTTGAAGAATATTCAAGATTTTATTCCACCTGCCACATGGGATGAACGTATTGTAGAATACGAATATCCAACACCCTCCAAGCTTTAACCTCCCCAAATGAATCAATTAAATTTAAAAAAGGTTCAAACAGCAAAACAGCTAATGGCATCAAATGAAAGAGGCTTAACAATCTTTCAATTGGCAAAATCACGTAACATCAGAGATCTGACATTCTTGCAATCTTAAAATGAAGATAAAATAATTATATTGCTTAATGAAACACTCTAACTTGATTGACAGGATCTACCTAAAATATTTTAATTGCTCTTCAAGATGGGAATTCTCAGCATTTGAGCCCTTCTGTTTTCCAAGGAACCCAGGGTGCAATAATAGATGAGTGTGAAATACTACAAGTAATACATTTAGCTTCACAGATCTAGGATACAAGAATGCCAAGAAGGAAACATTCTGGCTAAAACTACTTCCTGCCAAACCACATGAGAAGCATGTTTTCAAAAGAAATGCTTAACATCTCTGGATTAGAAGTTCCATGAGGACAAAAACTGATTCTTTCTTGATTGTTATTATGTTTCCTAGAAAAGAGCCTGACACATATTTGGTGATTGGATTGGTAAATGCTTGTTGAGTGAATGAATGGAAAAATGTAAATTAATGAATTAACTCTATTGCTGGGAAAGTTTGGCAAAAAACATAAAAAAGGGAGACACTATGGTGAGATAAATCAGATGATTTAATAGTTCAAATATTTATCCATTCACCAGTTTTCTGTTGAGCTCCTATTATATGCCATGTCCTCCTGTGCACTGATGATAAAAAAGCTCACAGTCTAAAGTAGGAGATAGAGGCACAAACAGCTAATAAAATGCAACATGAAAAGAACCGCGATTGGGTTTGTAAAATACTCGGTGAGAATATAGATGAGAAAACTATTCATTTTTCTTCGGGAGTAAAGTCAGGGAAGGTTTCCCAGAAAGGTGAGATTTGATTTCGGGTGGAGAGATGAGAAACTAGGTGATCTGGAGGACCTTCAGAAGAATGCTGCTGTGGGGAAAAGGAAGACTACTAACAAAGGCCCCAAAGCATGAGAAAGCATTGTGAATTATTATCTGGCTTAATAATAGCATGTATGTGGTGGAAATTGGGTCCAGCAATGTAGAAGGAGTATAAAGGAGCGTAAAGGCTAGCATAGGTTATGCTATTCCATGGCAGTGGAAGGGCTTCAGAGCCTTCTAAACAAGAAAGAAATATAGGAACTAAGTTTTTAAGCTGTATTTTCTAGTTTTGGAAGACTGACTCATAGGAGCTCAATCCTTTTGTCAAAAACAATTAGAAAACATAGGTTTCATATATTTTTTAAAATTTTACTTGGAACACATTGAAGAGATAACAAATCACCCAGGACTTAAAGAACCAAGGTGTCAAAAAGAAGGGAAACTCACTGAGGTGACTATGATGCCCTACTTCTTTTTCCCTCATGGTACTTCCAGTTCATAATCAATCTAGGTGGAAAGGAAAGAGGCAGATGCTAAAAGACATAGAAACTAAGCACAGCTTTCAGCAATCTTTCGGGCTTATAGAGACAAAATTTGGAGTTAGAGATATCAAGGCAGTCAGAACTTGATGGGTCAAAATTCCAGAGAGAAGGGAATTGCAGAGAAGTGAAAACAATAGTCTAAAATCCCTTACTAAGGTTATTTTATGATTTGCAAGCTGTGTGGCAAATATTGTAAAAATAAGAACAGAGTTACAGACTTAAATGTAAAGCACAAAAACATAAAACTTCTAGAAGATAAAAGAGTAGAAAATCTAGCTGACCTTGGGTTTGTTGATGATTGTTTAGATACAATACCAAAAGCATGATTCATGAAAAGAGAATTTCATATGTAGGACTTCATTAAATTAAAAACTTCATACCGTGAAAGACACTGTTAAGAGAATGAAAAGACAGAAGAGACTGTGAGAAGATATTTGAAACACACATATTTGATAACATACTGGCATTCAAACTATACAAAGGATCCTTAAAACTAATAAGAAAGCAAATAACCCAATTAAAAAATGCCAAAATTATCTGCAGAGACACCTCACCAAATAAGATGTACAGGTGGCAAATAAGCATATGAAAAGATTTTCAATATCACATATCATTAGGAAATTAAACCAACAATGAGATACCCCTACACCCTATTGGAATGGCAAAAACTCAAAACACTGACAGCACCAAATACAGGCCAGGATGTGGAAGATCAGGAATGCTCATTATTTATTCCTCGTGGGAATGCAAATTGGTCTAACCACTTTGGAAGACAGTTTCACAGTTTACTGAAAAACTAAACATACTCTTACCATACATCCCAAGAATTAGAGCTCCTTAGTATTTACCCAAAGGAATTAAAAATTTTATGTCCACACACAAAAATCTGTACTCGAATGTTTGTAGCAGTTTATTCATAATTGACAAAGCTTGGTAGCAACCAAGATGTTCTTCAATAACAAATGGGCAAACAAACTGTGATATATCCATACAACGGAATATTATTTAACAATAAAAAGAAATGAACTATTAAACCATGAAAAGACATGGAGGAAACTTAAATACATATTGTTAAGCAAAAGAGACCTATCTGAAAAGGCTACATACTATGTGATTCCAACTATGGGACATTCTAGAAAAGGCAAAACTATGGAAACAGTAAACAGATCTGTAGTTGGCAGGGACTGGGGAGGAGGAATGAGGGATGAATAAATGGAACATGGGATTTTTGGATCAGTGAAACTATTCTATATGATAGTATAACAGTAGATATTGATATTATGCATTTGATAAAAGCCATAGAATATACAATACAAAGAATTATTCCTAATGTAAACTATGGATGTTAGTTAACAATAATGTGTCAAAATTGGTAACTAATGTACCACACTAATGCAAGATGTCAATAATAGGGGATTCTATATATGGGGGGGGGGAACTCTGTACTTGCCACTCAATTTTTCTGTAAACCCAAAGCTATTCTAAAATATAAAGTGTGTTAATTAAAATAAAGCTGAACAGAAAGTTGTAGCTAAGAGGCTGACTACAATTGTCTTATGGTACTGGCGATATAAACATTTGAAGTGAAGTTCTGCTAAGTAGGAGGCCTGGTAAAAACCATACTTTCCACTGAGATCCTAGATGGATTAAACTCTAAGAATAAGGCTGAATTAGAAACAGGCCAGGACTTATAAAGACTGAAACTCAGACTCAAGTCAATCACTCAACAGATTAAAGTTACATGCTTCTATCCTGATGCATGCTAGAAGTGAAAGAAAATTCTCTGGAAGAAGATAACTTCATCCATAGCCTTTACAATTTATCATACCCAAAGTCTGTAACTCATTAAAAATTACCTAGTATTTCAAGGATAAAAACAGAGGGCAAGGTAGAAAATAAAAACCATAGGTGATCTGGAATACTATGAAAAAAGATGACAAGATGGAGAATTTTATCAGAAATATGGACTCTAGTTTAAAATAATAAAACAGGCATTCAAGAACATAAAAGAGAGCTGAAAAGAAAATTAGTGACCTGAAATATAAATTAGCAGAATATATGTAGCTTGAAGTAGTTTGAAGGCTAGAAAATCCAGAAAAGAGGAGGATTCATATGAGACTTGCTGAATATGAATGAAACATATGTAACTGAAGTCAAAGAAGAATAGGATAGAGAATAATTTTTTAAATATCAATGTTTGAAAAGATAATGGCTGAGGGAAAATCATTCCATGCTCATGGATTCTATGATGTAATATTTTAAAACACCCATACTACCCAAACAACCTACAAGTTCAGTGCAATCACTATCAAAATTCCAGTCACAGTTTTCCAGAAATAGGATAAATGATACTAAAATTGTATGGAGTCAGAAAAGACCTCAAATAGTCAAGGCAATCTTGAGAAGGAAGAAGGAAGGATCATATCTCCTGATTTCAAAACATATTACAAAACAATAGTAATCAAAACAGCATGGTTTTGACATAAAAACAGACACACAGATCAATGGAACAGAATACAGAGCCCAGAAATAAATCCACACATATACAGTCAGTTAATTTTTGACAAGGGAGCCAAGAATATCCTATGAGGAAAGGGTATTCTCTTCAATAAATGGTGTTAGGAAAACTGGATAACCACATTCAAAAGATTGAAACTGGACCACTATTTTACATTATACACAAAAATCAACTCAAAATGGATTAAACACTTGAATGTAAGACCTAGAACTATAAAATTCCCAGAAAGTAAAAATAGACAGTAAGCTCCTTGACATTGGCTGTAGCAATGATTTTTTTTTTTGACTCCAAAAGCAATGGTAACAAAAGCAAAAACCAATGAGTGATACTACATCAAACTAAAAACTTCTGCATAATGAAGGAAGCCATCAAAAACATTAAAAGGTAACCTAAGGAATGGGAGAAAATATTTGCAAATAATATATCTGGTAAGAGGTTAATATCCAAAATATACAAAGAACTCACACAACTCAATAGCAAAAAACAAACAATCCAATTTAAAAATGAGCAGAGGCATTGAATAGACATTTCCCAAAGAAGACATACAAATAGCCCGCAGGTATATGAAAAGGTGCTTACCATCACTGAATCATCAGGAAAATGAAGACAAACCCACAATGAGAAATCACTTCACACTTGATAGAATGGCTATCATCAAAAAGACAAGAAATAAAGTGCTGGTGAGGACTGTCAGACCCTGTTCCTAGGAATGTTCATTGGCGCAGCCACTATGGAAAACATTATGGAGCTTCCTTAATAAATTTAAAGTAGAATTACCATATGATCCATCAATCCCACTTTTGGGAATATATCCAGAGGGAATGAGAGCAGTACATTGAGGAGGTAGCTCCACTCCCATGTTCACTGCAGCTTTATTCAGATAACCAAGATATTGAAACAACTTAAGTGTCCATTAAAGGATGAATGGATAAAGAAGATGTGGAATATATACATACAATGGAGTATTATTCAGCAATGAGAAAGAAGGATGGACCTTGTAATCATTATGCTAATAAGTCTGATTTATAAAACAAATCAGAGAAAGACAAATACCACATAATTTCACTTATAAGTGGAATCTAATGAATAAAACAAACAAACAAATAAAACAAAACCAACCTAGACTCATAGATACAAAGAATAAACTGGTGGTTGCCAGAGGGCTGGAAGGCAAAATGGGTAAGGTGATCATGAGGAACAAACTTCAAGTTATAAAGTAAGTCTGAGGATGTAATGTACAGCATGGGGACCCCAGTCAATAATATTTTATTAACTTAGTATGATGACAGATGGTAACTAGACTTATTATGGTGATTAGTTCATAATATATAACTCCATTGTTCACATGAAACAAATATAATGTTTCATTTCAATTATACTTCAATAAATATGATTAAAGAAATTAAACAAAAAAAATTGAGATCATTTGTCACCACCAGGTCCCATATTAAAAGAAATATATAAAAAAAGTTCTTTAGACAAAAGGAGATTAAAAGAAATATATAAAAAAAGTTCTTTAGACAAAAGGAGAATTCTTCAGGAAAAAAATAACATGATATTTTATGGAAGCACCGAAGATGGATGGATTAGTGGAGTTAAAGAGTTCTATGATCCTTTCATTTTCCAGGAAATTTAAAAATACTAGTTCATACCAAAGTTCATAAGTTGAGGATACATGTCATAATTTTAATGTAGTCACTCAAAGCATAGTAAATGATGTATAAAAAAAAAATTAATCAATGAAGATGAAACAGAATCACAAAACTGTTGCATTAATAAAATAAAGATAAAAAAGGGGAGAAAAAGGAACAAGAATAGATGAAACGAACAGAAAACAAGATTTAAACACACCCATATCAGTAGTTAACAGCAGGTGTAAATTTATTGAATATTCAAATTAAAAGACAAATTTTTCAAACTGGATAAAAATGTAACTATATGTGAATTGTATATGACAGATGTTAAAAAGAAGGAAAAAGAATGATAGAAAAGTCAGAGAATGGAAAACTATAACAGATGTGACTGGTTAAATTTATGCATCAATTTGACTGGACCACAGGGTGGCCAGATTAAACATGATCTCTGGGTGTGTCTGTGAAGGTGATTCTAGATGAGATTACCATTTGAATTAGTGGACTCATTGAAGTAGATTGCCCTTTCCAATGTAGGTGGGCATCACCCAATCCACTGAGAGTTTGAATAAAACAAAAGACAAAAGAAGGAAAAAAAAATTTTTTTCTGTCTTACTGGTTGAGCTGAGACATCTCATCTCATCTCATCTTTCTGGAAAA
The DNA here is from genome assembly GCA_032199065.1 of Smutsia gigantea. NCBI lineage: Eukaryota > Metazoa > Chordata > Mammalia > Pholidota > Manidae > Smutsia > Smutsia gigantea. The sequence goes on along the minus strand of JAVSCE010006008.1, from coordinate 20,785 downwards.
TCTTGACCAGTATGTAGGCAAATGCCAATCAAGTGCAGCTCTATTAATATAAGGTAATGCAAAGAGCATTTCTAAAGATAAAAAGGATCATTTCATAATGACAAAAGCATCAATTGCCTAACAAGTTTTATTGTTGTTATTAGAAATTGACAAGCTAATTTTAAATTTTATTTGACACTGCAAAGGGCGAAGAACAGTCAAAATAATCTTGACTAAAAGAAAAATATTGGAAACCTTACATTACCAAATATCAAGACATTATAAAACTATAGTAATTAAGAAATTGACCAGGCATGTGAAGGCATGATAAACAGATCCATGGAACAGAATATAGTGTCCAGAAGCTGACAGTACATTTATGGTCATTTGACTTACAATGAAGGTGACAATGTGTATGGTGGGAAAAGGATGGTCTTTTCAAAAATAGTACTGGGTCAATTGATATTCATATGGAAATGAATGGAGTTCCACATCACATCATACTCAAAAATAAATTCCAGATGAATTGTAGATCTAAATGTGAAATATCAAGCAATAAAGAGATAAGAATATAAATGTATTATCTTTGTGATCTGGGGTAGTCAAGATTTCTTAAATGGGACACTAAATGCATTAACCATTTTTAAAAGATCGGTAAGATGATAACATTAAAATTAAAGAACTTTTTCAAAAAATGATATCACTGAAAGTGTGAAAAGGAACCTACAGAGTGGGTGAAGGCGTTTATTTGCATATTTGCATACATATTCTGATAAAGAATTTACATGTAGAATATGTAATAAACTCCTACAAAGCATTAAGAAAAATACAACACAGAAATATGAACAAAACATTGGAATCAAACACCTGAAAAAAAGATATCCAAATAGCCAACAAATACATAAAAAAGTGTCTAGTCTTGTGAGTCATCAGAGAAATACAAATTAAAACCACAATGAGAAGTAACAACATACCCACCAAAATGGCTAATATGTCAATGACTGACAATGATGAAGGGTGATAAAGCTATGGAATAAATGAAACTTAACTATACTGATGGTAGCAGTATAAAGTAGGACAATCACTTTGGAAAAGTGTTTAGCACCAGGTATTAAACTTAATATATGTATAGCCTATCAATTAACAAGCCCACTCTAAAACACATATTCAACAGAAATGTGACCATGAAAGTCATGTATAAGAATATTAGATAGCATTAGCCATAGTAGACAAAACTGAGAATGAAGTAAATACCTAGTAACACAAGAAAGAATAAATAATGTGGTATATCCACAAAATGGAACACTATACAGCAATGAAAATGATTGCCCTACTGCTACACACATCAATATGGATGCATCTTACAAACATGATTTTGAGTGAAAAACACCAAAGGAGTACATATTGTTAGATTTCATCTGTATAAAGTTCAGTAACAGGCACCAATCCATGCATGGTGCTAGAAGTCAAAATGGTGGTTATATTTAGGGAGGAGTGGGTGGATAGCAACCTGGATGAGGCACAAAAGGGTCCCTGGGGGTCTTTAATGCTCAATTTCTTGTGGTGTAATTACCCAAGTACATTTGCTTTGTGATAACTGTCAATGTAGTAGACACTATTTGTGCCCCATCCAATTCCCCTTTACTCAGTGTATCCTTTCCTTAGTTAATATGAGTGATGGCTGCTCAAAGCTACGCCCTTGTTCTGAGAATTACTCTGGGTTGAGCACAACAAGGAAGTGGCTTCCCTTGTTAATACACCCAAGGTGTACCTTCCTATCAGGGTGATCCACAGCCAATGGTTGAGTGATATGGAAGTGCAAAAGGTCAGCCCCCTTTCCTGAGGGGCCATTAATACTCCAGAGTTTCCCATGGGATCACAATGAATGCCTTTGTTTTGCATGATCCTTACAAGTATGTCTATATAGTGACAGCCTTGGAAGATACAAACAGCCTCTCCCTAGTTTGGTTTTAAACAAACCAAACAAATAGGTTTGTTTACTGTCCGGTATAATAAAGATTATATCTTCCTTCAGAGCAAAGTTCAGACAGGTTACTGCCCATTATAAAAGATGCAGGCACTCTAAAGTCAGGTTCCTCTTGTGTAAAATAACCCACTATTTGTGTAGCATTCCCTGGACCTCTTTTTATCTCTTTATGGGAACTATGGCTCAGGGAACTAGTCCAAATGCTGACACTCTGGTTGCTGCCATTGCTGTGATAATAAAGCCCTTTATCTCTGATCCAAGAGTCTTCTAGCATCCATGAAACAGTGGTGAGCTGACTGGTTAGCTTGCAAGTAAGGTAAAAATCTCAGATCCTCTACAGTTCTTTACAACTTCTTCTCCCACCATTCTTGCTTTGCTTTCAATTGAGAGTACTCCATCAATAAATTACTTGCATAAAAATCTCCATCTTAGGTTCTGCTTCTGGAGAACCTGTTCTAAAACAATACAGCTGTAGACTTATACTTTCTATATGTACTCTATACTTCTTTTTTTAAAAATAGTTTTTATGTATACACATATAAATTAACATATATGTTAATTTATATAAATATAAATTAACTGGCTAGGGTGAGGAGCATGGACAAGAGTAAGGAGGAGAATGAAGTAAAAAAAAGCCCAGTTGAAAGTAAGTCTATTACAAGAGAGAAAATATTACTAGCTAATAATCACCCTAAAAAAATTAAGACTATTATTAAAGTCCAGGTTAGGGAAAACTAAAATCTGATCTAGGGTAGTAAGTAGCATGTCAATAGAGATAAAGGGGAAGATTCAAAAGATATTTAATGGTGGAATGCAGGGATGCTATACAAAATATTTAACAATAAGCATGTATAGATGGATACCAGGCATAAAATACAATGGCAGAACTGCTGCCTACGGGCAAGATATCGCCAGGTCTGGTAGGATGGATAGGACTTGATGACTGGTTGAACTCAATGGGTGAGAAATTAATCTAGATGCCTCCAAAGTTTTCAAGCTTGGTGACATGGAAAATAATGGTGCCATTAACTGATATGGGTGACATCATGTCTATTTACATAATCAGTTATTTGATTTTAGCATGAACAACTCCCAACTCTCTACAACTCTTGTGAAAATTAGAATTATCTCAATATCTTATTCTGCACACGCAATTTCAAATGAGATGTTTTTCATTCTAAGAATAGTTTTAAAATCATACCAATTAGAAGCCATAAAGAAAGGAATGTAGACCAATAAAGTAAGCCAGCTTGACAGATGATGTATCACTTTTAATCACACAGCATATGCAGCTGCCAATTGCTATTTTTTTCTGTTAAGCGCACTTTACAAATCATTTAACTTTTTCACAGATCTTCCTAAGGTAGCATAAAAGCAGCTGGATTTTATGGGGTGAGACTCTGAATTGCTAATTCATAGTCTTTTACCATATATCCTCTTTTCATGCAAACAGCTCAGAACTAACTCTGCTTAAATGATTAAGAACCTATGGCTTTCCATCTTCCCTTCACCATAATTAACAGTATCTTTTAAGGGGAAAAGTGTGTTTTCTGTTCATTAATGGTAACACTATGTAGGCAGACCAATCAGTAGGTCCCTGATCTGGCAGTCACTGTGGAAGCCAAATTACCCTCTACCAGAACAAAATCAATTAACACCACCAGGGATGTCATTATTGTCACATTATGTCACCCGATAGTCTCCAGGGCCTATAAGTGATTTAAATTTTTTTTTTACCACTATGATTTGTGTGTGCGTGTGTGTGTGTGGTGTGTGCAGGGAAGGTATAAGCTTCACATTGTCAAGGGAAATTTCTATTATAGAGAAATTAATTTCACAACATAGAAAAATGCAAGCCACTGTTTTAGTCTTTGGGAGAAAATGGTTAGACACTAGGATAATTCAGAGGCCTGAGTGATTTCTCATAATGAAGCATATTTTAAAGATTCACTTAACAACAAGACTCCAAGTTGGCCGGAGTCACGAGGCGCTTGCCTCAGCGCAGAACAAGACCGAGGCTGGAAATCTGCCAAACCATGCCAAGCTACACAGCAGTCAGAATACAAGAGTCCAGAGTTATAATTTCTCTTCCAATAAAGTCAACTTGTTTCCCCTCATGAAAAACAGTATAATTCCAGGTTTGCAAAGTTAGATACTCAATGTGTCATTGAAGATGGTGAAATGCCTTAAGTATATCTGGCAGAACCAGATCTCATTTGGGAAGGCCAAAATTCGTGCTTTGAATTCCGAGGACACATCTCGAGCGGAGGGTCCAGTGGTTCTCAGCCTCAGAACCGTTCCAGTTGCTCAGTCTGAGCGTTGGTTGGCTCGGCAGCCCAATGCTTGGAAGGAAACCACGTTTAACATCATTCTTTTCTGACAGTTGTCTTTTTCTTTCCCATCCCTTAACTTCTCATCACTAGCAGTGAATATTCAACGGAATCTGTGTTGTTTGTTTTTATTATTATAGTTGCTGTTAGAAAGGAATACAAAATTCCCAAGTAAATTAAGTAGAATGTTTTTAAATGGCTGGTTTCCTTTTTAAAAAGTAGACCCAACTTCTGTATTTTGGCCTCCATCGGGGGGTATTTAATTAAGTCTATTCTGTCTAACATGATCTGATGTCATTGTACAAGGATATGTTCTTTGTTAGCAGCACTCTTAGTTTCAGACTCCTCTGTGTATTTGCAACCATGGTAACAGAGCAGTAAGCTAAAGCCAATGAGATAATGAGATATTCTCATTGTAATTGTGTTTCATGAGGGCACAAGATCCCACGGGTGGTATCTGTCTGTCTTACAACTGCTAACAGAATTTAAGAAGCAGACTTATATTAGTATGGTACCATTTTCTATAACAGCCATGTAAACATTTGTGACATGGCATTTTTAGCTGTTTCCGACACATGAAAGTATATAATGTGCATTTATGTCACAAAAAGCCGCACAATTAATATCAATATTTAAAAATCCTCAGAACTTCAAGGAACTTCAGATTTGAAATGCACCAAGCAGGCTGTGGGGATGCTGTTCTGCATTATAATTATGAGTGGGGCTATGGTTTATGAGGGGAGGAATCCATCAAAGCAAAGAAAAAGACAGCGGCCAGCCCTTCTTCACCTCCCAGCTAACCCACACACACCTCCTAAAGGGGGACAAAACTAATGCTAAGCAGGGTTCCCTGCATTTTTATGAGGAAAGCCAAGTTGGGAGTTTCAAAACACATTTTACCTTTAAAAGGGGTGGGGGGGGAACATTTGGAGAATAAACCAAAAATATTTACAAGCTTCTCTTCTTTTGAATTGAAATCAGAAAGGGGAACACCTCACTTTTGAGTTGTTTCTCATGTGTCCCTGTTTGAAGTTTCCCACAGTTTTCATGAGAGTTGTAGATTTTATGCACAAGCCAGTGGATCTATGTTCTCCACCCTGATGAGGTTGCCTCATAGGCATTGTGTCTTTTAATTAATAATGTAAAGCTAAAAAGAGAAAGCACAATACAGAATGACTGGTTGATTTAAGCAGGGCTAAGATGTACAGACTCTTCGTGTCACCAGGGCCTCCTGCCAGGAGCCTGCTTTAGAAAAGAACTGACCTGAGAATGTGCATTTTGTCCGCTTTGTGACACCAGTGCTCAGGGGACAGAGGTGATCCAATATGCTGGAACTTTCTAGACAAGGAGTCAGCTTGCTTACTACTTCACAGAGAAAGAGAGTCACTTTTTGGTGATTGATATGTGCTGGGACCATTTCTGAAATGTTTTGGCCCAGGTAGCTAACTTGGTATGAAAACCATGTTGACAGAGCAAGGGCAGTTGGTTTTCTTGAAAGTCATTCAAGTGCCTGAAGAGTGGGAGGGGAAAGACTTCTCTTTCAACATATCACTGGTGCCATATTCATCTCTGAGCGTCGCTTAAAGACAGGCAGGTCTTTCTTCCACTGTGTGTGTGTGTGTTGCATGTGTGTAACTGGGAAATGAAATCTGTGCCATACATGGTTACACAGAAAGAACATGTCCCAGCAGTGGAGAATGTGGGCCTCCTCTGCGCGTGAGGATGGCCTCCTCCCTCACGGCTGCTGAAGCAAAGCTGAACCGGCACTGAGTAATGAGGCCGCCTCCTGCGGGGAGGTAATTCCTATACCTGAGCTGTCGCGACCTGTTAGGTCTTCACACTGCCATTCTTGGATGTGTCTCCCAGACAGCCCTTTGGACCACAGAGTCATTTTTATATTATTTCTACATCTGAAAGGGGGAGAACTTGTTTTCTTTAAAACCCTTCTTTCTTGTTCCTGACAAATAGGAAATGGTTGTCAGGTTTGAAAACTCCCTCTGGGCACCGCGTTGAAATGTTTAGTGAAGACTAGACTTGACAACACTTCCAAGAGGTTTTTTTTTTTTTTTTAAATAGAATTATTACAGAATGGCCTTCCTTGAGCAGGCTTTAAAATGGGTTACTGCCTTTTAATCCAGGTAAGTTTTGTAAGAGTTCCTTTAGTAAACCTAGGCTATTCCTAGTTTTGGAGGGTGAGACAAGAAATAAGGGATTGAACAGGCTTTTAAAATTTTGGAATCACAAAGTTACCACTTATAGACTTTATAATGTACTTTCTCTAATTTCAAGTCTTTTAACATTATAATTTAGCCTGAGAATAGCAGATGAACATGGAAGTTGATCCTATTTTTTTTAAGTGATAGCCAGAGACTGGCACTGATTTTTTTTTTTTCCCCCTACATCCCCTGCCTTCTATCCTGACTGGAGCCAACATTTCCAAGCTTAAAAAAATAAAAGGGCTGGGGAGAAGGAGTGGTGTGTTTATTTGGCGTAGAGGTGGTGCAAAATCTACATTTTACTAAGTGGAATGAAGTAGGCAGAAGGACATAAAGAAGAGACTCTTGAATGCAGGTCCCAGGCCTGCAGGTCCCTGGTTGGGGCAGAGTGAAGTGACTTCAAGGAAATGTGATCGAGACGATGGCGGGCAATGAGCAATAACTGACCGCACACGGCGGAAAGCAGCAAGCATCTGCCTTAGGTACCTGAGACATTGACCAGCGCTTCTCCGTGTCCCCCACAGAATTTCAGAAGGCGCTGTAGGTAAAGCCCCCACCCAGTTCCCTTTTAAGTGGCAGAACTCACCACCTTAGCCTAGGGCGCCTCCCACATGCGCTGAGGCCTGTGACCTGGCTGGGAACAGCCGGACATTTCCGCAAGCTGAAGTTCACGATGCTCAGAGAGCGGTAGCCACCAGGGCCGGAATAAACAGTGCCAGCCCTCGGTGGGAAGCGAGGGCACAGGGTCTGGGGTCCTGATTTCTCTGTTCAAAAACTGGGTAAATCTCACTTGTAAAGACATAAAAATATGAACAACCTACTTCATAGTGCTGTTGTGAGAATTACATGATACTTTGTATGAATATACATATGAGTAGAATATTTATGAAAGTGAGTTGCACAGTCCAGGGAGGAGCAGGTATGTGGAGCCTTTCTTCCTTCCTCCTCGGGGAAAAATAAGAGTAGTAAGGGGCTCTATAGGGCCGCTCTAAGAATGAAAGAGAATCAAGGGAAAAAATGCATATAAAAGACATTGGGACTGGTAAAATACCCCATAAACGGTAGTTAACATAATCTTTAAACATATTAAATCTAACATATACCTACAAACATAAACATAAATGCCAAGTAGCATTTCAATTTCCTATCTTTTCACTTAAAAGAAAGACTATAAAAATGAAACACAGTAAATGAGCAAAACTTTCTTTCCTGAACAATGAGTGAGCAGAATAATGCTGAGATTCTCTTAGCTGCCCTCCTTTGCACCTGTCGCCAGAGCCACTGGTGGGGCTGCAGGTGTTGTGCCCCCTTCGATGGTTCTTGGGGAATTTAAGGCAAAATTGTGAAAGAAAGGGAGAGAGCCCTCAAACCCCAAGCACTGTCCATCCAGGAGTTCACCTAAAAAGCCACACTTTTTGATGCGGAAGGGTCTGACTAAAATGATTACATATGAGGTGCCCTTACTCAGCTTTAGAATGAAAAGCACGTTTTATATTCAAGTCAGAATTTGGTTCTAAGCAGTTAGAATTTCTACTCGAAAGATTTAAGTAGTGATTTGTCATCTGTGACAAATGAGAAGCTTTGCCAAGAACTGCCCCTGGATGCTTTCACCTTCTCTACCATGGGTCACAGACACATCAGAACCCTCTCTGGTAGATGTATGCATTAGAGTAAGCAGAGAATTGAGTGGAGCCCAAAGCCCCTGCCATTTCCCTGGTTGAGTGTGTGAGATCCCCCACTGCTGACTCACTTGAACCACAGAGGGACAAACGGTTGGCTGGTAAAGGCAGAACTTACTCCTAACCCAGGATCTGCTGGTGACAGTTCAGATCAAACAAGTTTATTTTATGCTTCCTGTTAGCCTAGCAAGATCTGAACCTGAGGTAGGATAAAGAATGCTGGAATTGTCAAAAGGGTGTCTGGTTCAGAAGGGCGGTGCCATGTGGCACCCAGTACTGGCATTCGAAGGGTATTGGAAAAGTACCAGAGATAGAAAATCCCCAACATTTGCTTCCCAATTTTTTCCTGCTTTGTTCTCACCCATTCTTACACTAGGAGGCTAAATACTCTGACTATCCTACAAAATATTCCAACTCCATTTAAGGAAAATGTATATGTCACTCTATAACTGTTCTTTTCCTGACACAAACAGGTCTGTCAAGTAGAAATATACATGAACCATGGCTTGCCATCTTCCAAAACTGGAAAGTGCTTCCTGAAACACGTAGCTTCGACAGTTGAGGACCCCAGTGAGGCAGGCCCACCAAGAGTGCCTTAGGCTCCGGGGAGGAGCATTCGCTGCTCACATGAATACATTCTGGAAGGGTTTGGAGGACCGACTTGGTCAGCTGAGTTCCTCTGTTTTTGACAGGCTAGGCATCTAAATTGTACTTGAATGTACTTTTCAGACTCACCTTCCCAGTAGACTATGAGCTCAAAGGCAGGAAGGGTGTCTGTTTTGGTCAATATTGTATTCCCAACTAGTACAGTACTGAGCATAAAATAGGTACTCCATTGTTCAATGAGTAGTAACTGAATCAACAAGTGTTCTATACTAGGCATCTCTTTCCTTTCTCCTCTTTTTTCCTTGAAACCCCAAGGACAAATTCAAGGTCTGCTATTATTTTGCTATTTTTGCATCCTACTGTTTTTCCCAACTTCTCTCTTGTCTTCTTTTTTTTTTTTTTCAACCTGCTTTGTTTAACCACTCTCCACTCCCCAAGGTAAAACTACCAACTTCTGGATAAGAAACTGTACAGGGTGTAAAACCCACCCATACTCCTTCCTTGCTCAGAACATCAGTCCGTCTAACATTTCCACTCAAACTCTGCTCCAGAGCTATGGGGCTGAAGCCATCACACACACGCAGCTGATTAGAGCTAAACACACTGCATGCCACTTTCATTTTGTTAAACTACAAATCTGGCCAGATTACCAGGCAACCTAGCAGATTACCAGGGCAAAGAAAATTATTTTCTTTAAGTGAAGGCTGGTTGAGCACCACAGTGTGGTCAAAATAACTTGTTGTTTTCCTCTTAAGAAGCACTAACTGAAATGTGACAAGGACGTGTGTCCACATTCAGCTGACCTTGTCATTTTCCTGCCCCCAGTCTGGCCTGGGCTGGGAGAGGCTGTACAAGGTGCCTAGCTAATGAAAAAAGACATCACATTTCATAATCCCATTGTCAGAAAATTCTGTACCAACACCGAAAGAAAATTTGGGTGTCCTACTGGAAAATCCACCAAAAGGGAGCTTAAGGAAAATGTTTCCTTTTGAAAGTTCAAAACTAAAATTTATAAAATTGTCTTTATTGCAGGTGCAGGATATGGAATAGACTAACATCCAGCAACCTGAATGCATTCACTAGTGCCTCTTGAAACAATAACTGAAAGCATAACTGAAGCGTCATGGTTTGTTTGAAATAACAGAATTCTTAGGGAAAAAAGAGGCAAATTTTATAATTTATTACTTATTGTATAAAATTTTACAAGGCTAGGCATTGGAGAAATCCAGAAGGTCACAAATATTGAATTAGATTTTGTTCATGCTTGATTTTTCTTTCAAGACAAGATGCAAGGACAACTTCACTGGTGCAACATATTTAGTATTTTTCTGAAACCTAATAGCATCTAGTCAATTAAACAATATAAATTTCCAAACCAAAATTGTTCATTAGCCAAATATTTTGGAGTTGGTTGCTGAAGAAATGGTTGATTATAATGATAAAGAACTGAAAAATGCCAGGATTTACAGACATATTTCAGGTTATCCTAGAAGAGATTTCTAGACCCAGTGTTATGAGCTTGTCTTGGGCATTTTACAGCCTTCTTGTAAAGAGCTGACTATAAATAGATTGCTTCTTGCAACTCTGACTCTTAGTGCATCTTGAAGAAAGAGCATGAAATAGAAACCCAGAATTTCAGAGCTGAATAGGACATTGGAAGTCCTTTTGTTGAATGCGTGAATTTCACAGACAAAAAAAAAGACTTAGAGAAACCGAATGACATGATGACCAAGGTCATCGGCTAATGAGTGGACCCTACCTCATGTTCCAGTTACAACTAGGTTTAGAAATTGCCATATCAAACCAACATATATACTAGTTTAGAATTAACCCTGAGTTATTGTTCTTCACTTTCTTCTGTCACTTTTTTAAAACTTTCCAAATTTGACAAATATTTATATTTAGAAAAAAATGTAATACAATGAATATTTGTATTTCATTTTCCAGTTTTCAAAGTTTATTCACTTAATAAATTTTCATTTAATGCTTGGAACAATACAGTAGAGTAGGAAATCTCTATTATCTATGAGGAAAGTGAGGCTTGGAGAGGTTTTGGGATTTTTCCCAATGACTCACAGTTAGAAGGTGCTGAAGAGTAAGTGACCCTTGGGCAGAGGGGTTTTAGTGAGTAAAATCTGATGCCTGAACATTCAATGCAAAAGTGAAAATTCAGCCAGAACTGAGAGTGTGATAGGTGCTGAGAGCCTTGCTTCACAAATATGTGAGCCTTGTGGTGGGAAGATTATAAATATGTCCCCTGAGCTTTCTGTTCCCTGGTTATTCATCAAATGCTGATCTCAGCATGGCAGTGAAGGGACTTTGCAGATGGCATTAAGGTTACTAATCAGCTGAACTTAAACTAGAGCAACTCCCCTGGATCATCCACGTGGGCCCAGTTTAATCAACAAGCCCTTTAAAGAAGATAAGGAAGGCAGAGGAATGCAGCACAGGAAATATGAGGCCAGGTTGGCTGGGGAGATTCAAAGTGCAAGAAGGATCACAAGTGGCATTGTTGGCTTTGAAACTGGAAGAAGGGAGCCATGCGACAGGAAGCGGGCAGAACAGCTCCAGCCTCTGATGATGCCGGAGGTGGCTCAGTCCTGCCACCTTACGAAGCTGGATTCTGTCAACAGCTAAATGAATGTGGAAGCAGATTCATCCCTCGAGCCTCCGTATAGGAAAGCAACTCTGCTGACACCTTGACTTCAGCCTTGCAAAACCCTGAACAGAAAGCCAGCTGAGCCAAATGTCCCCAGACTTCTGACCTACGAAACTGTGAGACAATAAACGAGTATTATTAGAACCCACTGAATTTATGGTACTTTTGTATGGCAGTAATAGAAAACTGGTACAACTGAAACTCTGCTTTTAGTTTCTAGATTGTTTCAATAAGTATGTTGGAAGTTTAGGGCCCTTCACCTCTTTTCCTCCCAGGGGTAGATACCCAAGGGTTGACAACCACATGCAACAGGAAGTACTGTTTTATTAATCTGGACAAGTACTGATAACCCCCTAAAAGCAGGATTCCTGATAAGCTCAGATCCAAGAGTATTGATTATACCTGAAGCCAACAAAGGAGCTTCCAGTGTCATCCTCCCCTGAACTAAAAATGGCCGAGTGTGCTGCCCCTCAGAAACTAAGAGCAAAGGGCTAAAAACAGGGCCATAGTCTTGCCTAAGCATGTTTCCAACAAGAAAGCCACTATTCCTCAGGGCAGGAGGGACAGGGCACTGAGAGCATAATGACAGCAGCCTTTAGTAAAAGGTGGCCCAGTGAACATTAGACTCTTCCCAGTCAGATTAGACATCACTGTTCCACTGAGGAAGAGTGCGTTATGGATAGAAGGGAGGAGGGACGGAAGTTTCTCGATGAATCACGTACAGCATGAGGAGAGGCAGAAAGGACTCTCCTCACCACTTTACGGACTGAGTATTCCTTTTGGGTGGTCATGGGATGGGAAGGAGAATGTGGAAAGCTATGAATAAATACCATTTGGAACACTTTGTCTCAATCTGGCAGAGTGAGTTCCTTTAAAGTACTAAATCCCAGATGCTTTGAAAATAATTGTGATGACAGAAACAATCACTGGGTATAAGAAAAGGAATAAGGAATTAGATCTTTCTCTACAAGTCTAACATTTGATTCACACATGTGTTTAAAATTCCTGACTGATATAAAAACGGGTCATTTGAGAGAAGTCTTTTAGGATGGTGTCAGTATTCACTATTTTTGTCTCATGAATAAGAGTGAGATGAAATTATGTTGAGTGTTGAAACTGGGATCATTGGAAGAGAGGGGTTAATGGTTACTTTCGGCATATAGAGTGTGAAGAGTTGAACCATCAAATATTAGTCTGAGAAGTACATGAAGGCTTAGCAGGTAGGGCTGGAGTTGAGGTGGTGGTAAGAGTGGAGAGGACAATGAGTTTTAGGAGTAAATTGTCAGCATTAGCACAGGGAATATGGGGGCATCAGGAGCATGAGAGATCATCTAGTAGCTAAGTGGTATTTCAGTATAAGTGTACATTTTGTAACTATTTAAAGTGTTTGTGGTCCTGATAATTGTCCCAAATTTGAGAACATAGTACAATGGCTGCATCTCAAGATTCACTTCAGTTTGCTCTCCTCTTGGTTTTAAGAAATAAGTTAACTACCTCTCTCTTGTCTGTAGAGAGGGAAATGTCACTTTGTCCTTATATTTCTTCCATCTTTGTACCTCTTAGACATCCAGGTAGAGATGTTGAGTAGAAAGTTGGGTGAATAGGTTGGAGCTGGACATTTGACATGTGACAATGTGTAGATGTATTAATGCCATGGAACTGGAAGAAAGTGCAGCTCAGGAACCTCACTGTCATCAGCACCCTGGACCCTCCTAAATGTCTGGTAGTGAAGGAGCAACTGGGAAAAGAGATGACCCAGGGCTTCCCCTGAGATAGGAAAGGCCAGGTGTCAAAGAAGCTAGAGAATAGAGTTTCAAGGAAGGTGTATTTAGAAACAATGTGTTCAGTAAGATCACCTGCTATTGATAGACAGAGCAGGATGAGAATGGGAAGTTGGCCAAAGCTTTGGCCAGATACCAGTTATTGGCCAATTTAATGGAATGATGGGGATGAAAGCTAGGATGAAGTGGGGTATGGTAGGGAAAGAGTGGTGAGTGAGTGGAGGCACAACATACAGACAACTCTTCCCATGAGTTTTGGTGGGATGAGAAGTATATGATGAGCATTACGTGGTTCCATTTGTTTTGCTTTGTTTTTTAGGTAGGTATGCCAATGGGAAATAGTGTGTGTGTTTGTATGAGAAGAAGAGAGGTTAACTGTGTAAGAGAAGTGCACAGACATAAACTTACCCAGTATTGTTTCAGAAAGCACACTAATACATCATCAGTAAGGAGACTATTTGCTTGGCATTACTGCTAACCGAATGAAAATGCAGCTTCAGTTAAGAAGCCCTCCTAACCTAAAAGGGCAGCATTTCACTGTCACTCTTGCCCAGGTCCTAAGTTCATAGCCCTTTTCGAAAAGATAGGGTGTGGGTAGCAACAAATATGGTGACAATAAAAGCAGCTGTTAACATCACTGCCTTCTAGCATCCCTGAAGACAGCCTTCTTATTTGATGTTCCTGAGATACAAAGGAAGAGCATGGTGAGGCGGTTTCTCCAACATGCCTCAGAAGCTCTGAGCTAGAATTCCAAAACCTAAACCCTCTCCTCTTAAACACACATCCTTGTCAACCCCTTAAACAAGAAAGAGATGACACACACAGAGATTAGTAGCTTACTGAAGTCTTTATCCTGTCAAAGACTCAAGGGCATGTGTAACAGGGAGAAAAGCTATTCTACAATATACCACCCACATTTACCATAATGTCTGAAATGTGAGAATTTTTTCTGAATAGTATTTGTTTTAGTCCAACTTGAAGAGTGATGGGAAGATTGTAGGGTGACTGTTATAGGAGTTTCTACTGAAGTAAACAGAGAGTCAGGCAATAGGGAGAGTGTATGCATTTTCTTGCATTTGATAAAGAAATAAATGTCCAGCTTTTGCAGTCTTTGTAATGTAGAAGAACTCTAATATAATTTAATGGAAAATTATAACAGAAATATTAATATGAGTAAGAAGTTTTAGAAAGCCATTGCCTTTTTTCCCTTGAAATGAGTGGCTCTGGGTAGTAAGATCATTCAATTTGAAATAATTAGTTTCCTGGTTCCTGTAATTTAGGCCTTTCTTGCCACTGCAAATTACCTAAATTGTGTTTTATATATATGCATACATATATACACACATACACTCATATATATGTGCATAACATAATTGTGTCATGTCAATAAGACTAATCATTTTTAAACATTTATATTCAAATATTCTATTTATTTTCTGACACAGAAAAAGTCCAATATATTTGCAACATACTTCAATAAAGATTTTTAAAAGGTTATTTACATATTTTTTTTACCATGAGATACTGCTTATACTGCATTTTGGTGAGTCATGGATATAGATTTTTTTTCAAACTCTTATGTGGTTTTATTTTCTTCTTGTCAAAGAAATTTTTAAAGACCATACAACATACTATGAAATAAATGTAATATTTGGGGTGCAGAGATGTTTTCATTTATGGTGACTCTGTGTGCCTTGTGCCATAACCTTCCAGATCTTACTAAATCCAGCTTTGACTGTAGGGAATTCATCTGATTCCATTATTTAGCTAAGTAGAATTTTATAGCCATTAAAAGCAAAGCAATAATGCCTTTTACTGAAGTTGAACATAAGACATTGTTTAATACATTTAATTACAACCTAATTGAGTCCTGGGACACTGCTAGCACTGATGGACTTCAGATGTTATTATTAATTTAATAACAACTCTTATTGAATACTTATTCCTTATTCTCTGCCAGGCACTCAACTACATACTTTACATACATTACCTTGTTTAATCTTCTAAATAACCACATGAAGCCAGTACTATTTATGTTCCAAATTTACATATTGGGAAAGAGGTTCAGAAAGGTTGTGTAATTTGCCTAAGATCACACAGTTTGTTATTACAGCCATAATTGCATGTAGGGCCTATCTAAGACCACATTATGATATATTGAAATAAACAAATTCCCTATCCTGATAACCTGGAGCTTACCTAACTATATGATAAAACCTACCCTTTTTAGCCACTCTGTGTCCAACAATCTGCCGAGATAAGAGGTGCTTATGACCATTCTCTGTGGAATTCTCAATTTTTTTTTATTTCTCCAGGGTCACAGAGGGCCAGCACGGAGCTGTCACTCAGATGGGCGTGTGGGTAACACGCACTCATCCATCCAACCATCTACTTTTCCTTAAGCTCCACTCAACGCCAGGCACTGCGCTAGAGTGCAGAACAGAACAGCTTGAGCCTTGCTCTCACTGAACTTCCTGCCAAATGGATGAGACACACACAAAGCAAGTAAACTACAAACAAATCAAAGTAAGAAGTACTTTAGGAGGGGAGAATCTGGTTTCTATGCGAGAGAATAACCAGTGCTTGAGTATTCTATATGAGGAGGTCAGGGAATTCTCTACGAAGAAGGGGCATTTGAGCTGAAATATTTCCAGGCATACCCTTAAAGAGTGGCAGAAAAACACTTGTGCATTCATTCATTCAAGCATCTGCTGAGGATTTACTGTGTGAAAGCACTGTGCTAGGCACAAGGACTCTATCGGTGAACAGCCAGAAGTGGTCTTATTTCACCTTCAGGTTTCTAGTCTCGTGAAAACATCAAACATAATTTCTCACTGAGGCTGTAGGAAATAACCAAAGAAAACTTTTAATTAAAAAGGAGAGGAGCTAGTGAATGTAAATACTTGTGTTGGTAATATGGGTGTTTTTGAGGTGGTATTTTTTTAAGAATTAAGATGAGTTCTTGAGACATAGTCAACCCCTCAACTAGGTCCTAGTGTTAGGCCTAGAAAGCATTATTAAGTTCCAGAAAAACAGTTGAACATACTATTCTCATTCAGTTCAGAAATTAAAGAAAATAAATGATCAAGTTTCCGAGAATGAAACCTACTCTATGTCATGGTGTTGTGGGGCCCCCACACATAGTTTTCCTACAGGCAGTGCTGTGAATGTGGACTATTTTACGTTGACTTACATGAGGGATTCAGTTCAAACCACAGAAGTAGAGGCATGTTAGTGGTTCATTGTGTTTGACCTAAACATTAGCCAGCATTGGTAACTTTTCACATCCTGCTGGGTTGGGTGGGGGTGGTCATATTTATAAACGCTGAAAAAAAATCTGTTATTTACTCATTTGATCTGCAACTTCATCATTTCAGATACATTTGAAGGATACCTATGAACTGCCTAGTCTCCAAACAATTTAACACCTGTTTCCTTAATTTTATCTTAAAGAAAGAAAAATTCCTGCTTATGATGATCACTCTCTCTAGAGATCAAATACAGAATATTTGTTTCAAACAGGGTGCCTCTGGCCTTTCTGTTATGTTGACACATTGTTGCTCAATTCTCTCCAGGTATTTCTGAAACAAGTAAATAAACCAGCCAGATAATGAACAACAAAAACAAACAAACAAAACACTCTAGAAGTGAAATATCAAAGAGCCATTAGGAAGCTACTTCCTTAAGAAAACACTGTCCAGATCCTCTATAGCAGGGCCTGAGGAACAAAAGCTCCCTCCCCTGCCTTCATCTTGGGTATTTTTCCCCAATTCCTGTTGCCATCACAACCCCAGTATAAGGGACACTGTCCCTTTTAACACTCCAGAAGAGGTATAACCCAAACCTTCCCCTTAATGTCCAGCTGAGACCAGGCCAAGACATCTAGGAAAATTCTAAGGGTTTTCAACAATCAAGGGAAAGAGGTTAAGACAGAAACATGGAACCAGATCATCTGTCTAACTGGTAAAACATAGCTTGTTTCCCTGGGTTCAGGACCCATCCCACCCAGCCCCGGGTCTGGCTTCCTGTGGCAGATGCCCTCTGGGAGCGCATTCCAGCAGTTGGCTCCCAAGGAAAGAAACAAGGAGAGCCAGCTATGGGAGAGGTGTCCTCTGCTGCTCTGTGCCCAGTCTCAGGCCAGGCCTCTAGCCGGGGACAGGCGCCTGCATTGACTGCCTCCTTCAGACACCAGGCTGCTCCCTATTGACGGGAGAGGCCCTATCCTCAGGCCGAAAGAGGACAACCACGTAGGACTATGCTCCGATTGTGTTCACACAAACCATACTGGTGAAGAACAGCAGGAAGGTCCTTTCACCAAGGAAAGGGCCACCACAAGACCGGAGAAGAGGCGGATTTGGGTACTGCCTATTTTCTGAGCACGTGCAGTGAAACAAGTAGCTCTACGGGCAAGCCCGTCATCACGGCGGTTCTTTGGTGCACCCTTCAGGTGGGGGGCGGGTGGGCAGAAAGGAGCCCTCTGAGGGCCACACCATTGCACGGTTGTGGATAAAATTGTAACATTTCCAGAATATCTCACCTGGCTTTAGTACATTTGCATATTCTCAGAGGTGGAGAGAAGTTCATCGCCATGTCAATGGGGAATTACCTGGGCAACCGAGGGCGTGTCTGAACCTGAGAGGTTAAGGGGCAGGGCTTGCTGGCTTGCTTGCTTCTTCCTGAGCAGGGGGGAGAGAGGGCGCTGGACTGCAGTTTGTAAGCAATAAATGGCTTTTAAGCATTATTTCTCCCTTTGACTGATTTCGGTTTCTAGAGGTATTTTGCCCAGGGATTTCCTCTCCCCAGACTTATACCTGGCGTGAGTCGACAAGATTCCTCTGAACCCAAAATCTGTCATAATGGGTGCGACCTTTGGGGGGACCGCTCCTGTGGATGGTGGGGAGGCCCCCGTGGATGCAGGGGCAGAGGGTGCCGCTTCACCTGTTATCATTCCCCCCAGCTGTGGGGCTTCCAATTTGACAACCCCTAGTGGGGAATTGGTCTAGGGTAAAGTACCTCGTAGAGGGGTGGGGCCTTTCCCAGAACTGGGGATGGGTGGAAACACCAGGAGCTGCAGAATTAGCCTTCCGTGAGTTGGAAGACTGCTTGGAGACCTTGGGGGCTGTATAGCGGCTGGCATTGTAGGGTCTCTTTTCACCCAGATAGTGGAAAATGTTATACAGGAGAAAGAGAGGATTATCACGAAGGTTAGCGAGGAGAGAGAGGGACTTAGGCGGGGGAGAGACACACTTCAGCATTGCTCAGAGGAGCTGGGTGATAACCTATGGGATGCTGTTAAAGAAGAGAGACAGTTACTTAAAAGGCAGGTCATGCTCCTAGAAGACTTCTTAGCGGCGAGGGGGGGGGGGAGACAGCAGGAAAAGCCATGTTGCAGGAGGCGTGGGGGAGGGGGAGGAGAGAGCAGTGCCTTCAGCCCCATAAATGATGGAGGAGGATCTGTTGGTGGAGGACTCCTAGGGAGAAGAGGAGGAGGCGGGGCCATTGGCGGATCTGCTCCCCAGGCCACCACTGGAGGTACCACCTTCTCCCGTTTTAAAGGCCCACCCAGCTGTAATTAAGAACATAAAAACAAAACAACCGTGGACTCCTGAGGGGGAGGGGCAGCCTCCTCCCCAGGTTGTGGAGCACCCCATGCTCCGCCCCTGTGCCCAGTTGAGCTGGTGGACATGAGCGTCCAGTATAGGCAGAGGCCATCGGAATCTCTGCCTATGTGGCTTTTACATCTCTGGGATATGGGGGTGGAAAACGTTGTTGTGTCAGGTACTGAGATGAGTAAAATGTCTTCCCTGATGACTCACTCTTCCCTCCATCAGTGGTTGCAAAATGCCCATCACGTCTCAGGGAATCAGACACTCCTGGAATGACTGAGAGCTGCCATCAGGGTAGTTTGGCCTAATCAGGGTGATTTAGCATATTTTCCCAGTAGTTGGAAAATGTATGCAGAGCTCCAACAGGTGCTGCGGGAATTGTATATGAAAAATATCATCTATAATATGGACCCCCAGGGCCCTGATGAGGAGGTGTTCACTATAGGAATGAGAAATATGGTGCTGCATACAGCTCCCACATCTCTCTTTGGGTCCCTAGTGAATACTCTTGTTCCCCACGTAGGGCGACCCATAAGAGAGGCTACTCGTATTTTAGCAGATCTGGGGGAGGTTGAAACAATAAGCGCATGGAGGGAAGTATGGGCTACGACTGAAAGGGGAGGTGCAAAAGGCCCCGTGAAGGTCTCCAGGACCCAGATGAGGGTTGATTTGATAAAGGCCAGGGAAGAGAAAGAAAAACTCGATGGGCAGCCCAATAGAATACTGTTAGAACTGTAGCACCAATTAAAGCCAGAGCAGCAGCTCCAGCTGCTGAGGTCCAGGACACAGAAACCAGTCAAGGCCTCATGCCCGGCCTGTGTCTCTGCAAAACTTCCCGGGAGACAGTACTCAGGATTCGCCTGAGCCCTCATGCCCCCAGGAAGGTGATTGGGCATCACGGTTCGACTGAGGGAGGGTCAAAGTCCCCACCTTGGGGGTCTTGGTGGGGACCAGAGGCCACATGTAGAATTAGCAATTCATTGGTCCCCGGTGAATGTACAACGTGTCCTGGCACTGGTGGACACAGGAGCTAAATGTTCTTTGATTCATGGCAACCCTGAGCATTTTCCCAGGACCCCTGCTGTGGTAGATGGCTATGGGAGTAAAGCAGTGAAGAAAGCCCAAATCTCATTGGGGATAGGGTGTTTACCCCCAAAGGGGTATACCGTGTGCATTTCTCCCATCTCTGAATATATTTTGGGCATAGATATTGTGCAGGGCCTGTGGTTACAGACCACTGCAGGTGAGTTCAGACTGAGGGTGCATGTAAAGGCAGTTCTGAGGGGACATGTTAAGCACACACCTGTAGGTCTGCCTGCACTTCAGTGGTGACAAATACTAAGCAGTATAAACTGCTTGAGGGGCACAAGGAAATCAGAGAAACTCTACAGGAGTTGGAGAGAGTGGGCATCATAAAGCCCACTCACAGTCCTTTTAATTCCCCAGTGTGGCCAGTGAGAAAGCCAGACGGCTCCTGGCATATGACTGTGGATTACAGGGAATTGAATAAAGTCCCACCCCCTCTGCATGCTGCTGTCACCTCTATAACAGACATTCTGTACACCCTCAGCCACGAACTGGAAAAGTATCATTATGTAGTAGACCTTGCTAATCCTTTCCTCTCTATTGACATAGCACAGGAAAGCCAGAAACAGTTTGACTTCATGTGGGAAGGCTGGCAGTGGACATTCACTGTCCTTCCGCAGGGATACCTCCACAGTCCCACCACCTGTCATGGGCTTATAGCCCAGGACTTGGCCACATGGAAGAAACTGCAAACAGTGCAGTTGTATCACTACATTGATGATATTATGCTCACATCTGATTCTCTTTCAGATTTGGAAGGGGCAGTTCCTAGACTGTTGTAACATCTACAGGAGAAAGGGTGGGCCATGAACAGCACCAAGGTTCAGGGACCTGGTTTGTCTGTGAAATTTTGGGG
>JAVSCE010006007.1:0-30847 GCA_032199065.1 Smutsia gigantea | reverse complement strand
CGGAGATTGGAGAGACAGAGGGTGCAGGATCTGAGCTGGGGAACGCACTGGGTCCTCGCAGCCGGCACCCCGGGACAAAAGAAAACTGAATGCTTTTTTTAGCAGTCTTAAAGAGATAGGGGCCCAATGAAGGAACAGGATTGTTCCAGCACACTCGACCCAGCAGGCTGGAAGTCCTAGGGAAGTTCACACCCCTTGGCTGGTGACTGGGAAAAGGCAGCCCTACTGAAACTTCCCACAGAGATCAGCAGCCTCCCATTCGTTCCCGCCCTGGCCAGAGCTACAAAGGGCCCTGAGGAGCGGCTTGGCCATGGCTGCAGAATAGTGGAGCAATAGCGCCACCTACAGCATCCTCACAGAATCTACTCCCGGCAGACGTCTTTTTGTTTTTTTTGGATTTTTTTCCTGGTGTTTCTTTTTTTCTCTTTTCTTTTCTTTCTTTTCTTTATTTCTTCTCTTTCTCTGCTTTTCTCTTTTTAGTCTTAAAGAGCCCAACTGACATACGTGGCACCTACCAGAGACCACTTCTATCGCCATGAAAAGACAGAGGAATATGGTACAAACAAAGCTTATCCAGACCCAGACATCAGAGAGGGAATCTGAAGGGACAGAAATGCACAATCTTCCTGAAAAAGAATTCAGAATAAAAGTTATAACCATACTGCTGGATCTACAGAGAAATATGCAAGAGCTGAGGGAGGAAGTGAGGGAAGTAAGGAAAGACAATGCAGAAATGAGACAAGCGCTCTACGGGCTTAACAGCAGACTGGATGAGATGCAAGAGACTGTTAATGGAACAGAAATCAGAGAACAGGAATACAGAGAAGCTGACGCAGAGAGAGATAAAAGGATCTCTAGGAATGAAAGAATATTAAGAGAACTGTGTGACCAATCCAAACGGAACAATATTCGCATAATAGGAGTACCAGAGAAAGAAGAGAGAGAAAAAGGGATAGAAAGTGTCTTTGAAGAAATAATTGCTGAAAACTTTCCCTTGCTGGGGAAGGAAGTAGTCTCGCAGTCCACCGAAGCTCATAGATCTCCCAACACAAGGGACCCAAGGAAGACAACACCAAGACACATAATAATTAAGATGGCAAAGATCAAAGATAAAGACAGGGTATTAAAGGCAGCTAGAGAGAGAAAGAAGATCACCTACAAAGGAAAACCCATCAGACTATCATCAGACTTCTCAACAGAAACCTTACAGGCCAGAAGAGAATGGGATGATATATTTAACGTTATGAAACAGAAGGGCCTCGAACCAAGAATATTGTATCCAGCACGATTATCCTTTAAATATGATGGAGGGATTAAACAATTTCCAGACAAACGAAAGTTGAGAGAGTTTGCCTCTCATAAACCACCACTACAGGATATCTTAAACAGACTGCTCTAGAGGGAAGCACCCCTAAGGCTAAAAAGATGTCACCAGAGAAAATAAAATCATAGCAAAGAAAGCAGACCATCCAAATACTAACTAAAGGCAAAGAATAAAACACCTAGTATATAAAGAATGCAGGAGGAAGAATAAGAAGGGAGAGAAAAAAGAAACAGACTGTGTTTACAATAACTTAACAAGAAAGTTAAGTTAGATTGTTAGATAGTAAAGAAGCAACCCTTGAACCCTTGGTAACCACAAATCTAAAGCCAGCAATGGCAATAAGTACATATCTATCAATAATCACCCTAAATGTAAAATGGACTGAATGCACCAACCAAAAGACACAGAGTAATAGAATAGATAAAAAAGCAAGACCCATCTATATGCTGCTTACAAGAGACTCACCTCAAACCCAAAGATATACACAGACTAAAAATGAAGGGATGAAAAAGATATTTCATGCAAACAACAAGGAGAAAAAAGTAGGTGTTGCAGTACTTGTATCAGACAAAATAGACTTCAAAACGAAGAAAGTAGCAAGAGATAAAGAAGGACATTACATAATGATAAAGGGGTCAGTCCAACAAGAAGATATAACCATTATAAATATATATGCACCCAACACAGGAGCGCCAGCATATGTGAAACAAATACTAACAGAATTAAAGGAGGAAATAGACAGCAATGCATTCATCTTAGGAGACTTCAACACACCACTCACTCCAAAGGACAGACCAACCAGACAGAAAATAAGCAAACACACAGAGGCACTGAACAACACACTAGAACAGATGGACCTAACAGACATCTACAGAACTCTGCACCCAAAAGCAGCAGGATACCCATTCCTCTCAAGTGCACATGGAACATTTTCCAGAATAGACCACATACTAGGCCACAAAAAGAACCTCAGTAAATTCAAAAATATTGAAATTCAACCAACCAACTTCTCAGATCACAAAGGTATAAAACTAGAGATAAATTTTAGAAAAAAAACAAAAAGGCTCACAAATACATGGAGACTTAACAACATTCTCTTAATTAATCAGTGGGTTAATGACCAAATCAAAACAGAAATCAAAGAATATATGGAGATTAATGACAACAGCAACACAAAGCCACAACTTCTGTGGGACGCAGCAAAGGCAGTTCTACGAGGAAAGGATATTGCAGTCCAGGCCTATTTAAAGAAGGAAGAACATTTCCAAATGAATAGTCTAAAGACACAATTACTGAAATTGGAAAGAGAAGAACAAATGAGGCCCAAAGTCACCAGAAGGAGGGACATAAAGATCAGAGAAGAAATAAATAAAATTGAGAAGAATAAAATAGAAAAAAATCAATAAAACCAAGAGCTGGTTCTTTGAAAAATTAAACGAAATAGATAAACCCCTAGCCAGACTCATTAAGAGAAAAAGAGAATCTACACACATAAACAGAATCAGAAATGAGAAAGGAAAAATCACGACAAACCCCACAGAAATACAAAGAATTATAAGAGAATATTATGAGAATCTATATGCTGAGAAGCTGGGAAACCTAGATGAAAAGGACAACTTCTTAGAAAAATACAACCTTCCAAGACTGACCAAACAAAAAACAGAAAAACTAAACTGACCAATCACCAGCAACGAAATAGAAGCAGTAATCAAAAAAACTACCCAAGAACAAAACCCCCGGACCAGATGGATTCACCTCTGAATTCTACCAGACATATAGAGAAGAAATAACACCGATTCTCCTTAAAGTTTTCCAAAAAATAGAAGAGGAGGGAATACTTCCAAACTCATTCTATGAAGCCAGCATCACTCTAATACCAAAACCGGGCAAAGACCTCACCAAAAAAGAAAATTACAGACCAATATCCCTGATGAACGTAGATGCAAAAATACTCAACAAAATATTAGCAAACCGAATTCAAAAATACATCAAGAGGATCATACACCATGATCAAGTGGGATTCATCCCAGGGATGCAAGGATGGTACAACATTCGAAAATCCATCAACATCATCCACCACATCAACAAAAAGAAGAACAAAAACCACATGATCATCTCCATAGATGCTGAAAAAGCATTTGACAAAATTCAGCATCCATTCATAATTAAAACTCTCAACAAAATGGGTATAGAGGGCAAGTACCTCAACATCATAAAGGCTATATATGACAAACCCACAGCTAACATCATACTTAACAGCGAGACGCTGAAAGCTTTTCATCTAAGATCGGGAACAAGACAGGGATGCCCACTCTCTCCACTGTTATTCAACATAGTACTGGAGGTCCTAGCCACAGCAATCAGACAAAACAAAGACATACAAGGCATCCAGATTGGTAAAGAAAAAGTCAAATTGTCACTATTTGCAGATGACATGATACTGTACATAAAAAACCCTAAAGACTCCACTCCAAAACTACTAGAACTAATATCTGAATTCAGCAAAGTTGCAGGATACAAATTAACACACAGAAATCTGTTGCTTTCCTATACACTAACGATGAACTAACAGAAAGAGAAATCAGAAAAACAATTCCATTCACAATTGCATCAAAAAGAATAAAATACCTAGGAATAAACCTAACGAAGGAAGTGAAAGACCTGTACTCTGAAAACTACAAGACACTCCTAAGAGAAATTAAAGAGGACACTAACAAATGGAAATGCATCCCATGCTCTTGGCTAGGAAGAATAAATATTGTCAAAATGGCTATACTACCTAAAGCAATCTACAGATTCAATGCAATCCCTATCAAACTACCAACAGCTTTCTTCAATGAACTGGAACAAATAATTCTAACATTCATATGGCACCACAAAAGACCCCGAATAGCCAAATCAATCCTGAGAAGGAGGAATAAAACAGGGGGAATTATGCTCCCTGACTTCAAGCTCTACTACAAAGCCACAGTAATCAAGACAATTTTGTATTGGCACAAAAACAGACCCACAGACCAGTGGAACAGAATAGAAAATCCAAACATTAACCCAAACATATACAGTCAATTAATATTTGATAAAGGAGCCTTGGTTATACAATGGGGAGATGATAGTCTCTTCAGCAGCTGGTTCTGGAAAAACTGGACAGCTACATGTAAGAGAATGAAACTGGACTACTGTCTAACCCCATATACAAAAGTAAACTCAAAATGTATCAAAGACCTGAATGTAAGTCATGAAACCATAAAACTGTTAGAAGAAAACATAGGCAAAAGTCTCTTGAATATAAACATGAGCGACTTCTTCATGAACCTATCTCCCCAGGGAAGGGAAACAAAAGCAAAAATGAACAAGTGGGACTATATCAAGCTGAAAAGCTTCTGTACAGCAAAGGACACCATCAGTAGAACAAAAAGACATTCTACAGTATGGGAGAATATATTCATAAATGACGTATCCGATAAGGGGTTGACATCCACAATATATAAAGAACCCACACACCTCAACAAACAAAAAGCAAATAATCCAATTAAGAAATGGGCAGAGGACATGAACAGACACTTCTCCAAAGAAGAAATTCAGATGGCCAACAGGCACATGAAAAGATGCTCCACATCACTAATCATCAGAGAAATGCAGATTAAAACCACAATGAGATACCACCTCACACCAGTGAGGATAGCCAACATCCAAAACACAAACAACAACAAATGTTGGCGAGGATGTGGAGAAAAGGGAACCCTCCTACACTGCTGGTGGGAATGCAAATTAGTTCAACCATTGTGGAAAGCAGTATGGAGGTTCCTCAAAAAACTCAAAATAGAAATACCATTTGACCCAGGAATTCCACTCCTAGGAATTTACCCTAAGAATGCAGCAGCCCAATTTGAAAAGACAGATGCACCCCTATGTTTATCGCAGCACTATTTACAATAGCCAAGAAATGGAAGCAACCTAAGTGTCCATCAGTAGATGAATGGATAAAGAAGATGTGGTACATATACACAATGGAATATTATTCAGCCATAAGAAGAAAACAAATCCTACCATTTGCAACAACATGGATGGAGCTAGAGGGTATTATGCTCAGTGAAATAAGCCAAGCCGAAAAAGACAAGTATCAAATGATTTCACTCATATGTGGAGTATAAGAGCAAAGAAAAAAACTGAAGGAACAAAACAGCAGCAGACTCACAGAACCCAAAAATGGACTAATAGTTACCAAAGGGAAAGGGACTGGGGAAGATGGGCGGGAAGGGAGGGATAAGAGGGAAAAAGGGGCATTACGATTAGCAGATGTAATGTTGGGGGGCCATGGGGAGGACTGTACAACTCAGAGAAGACAAGTAGTGACTCTATAGCATCTCACTACGCTGATGGACAGTGACTGTAATGGGGTTGGTGGGGGGACCTGATGAAGGAGGTAATTTAATAACCATAATATTGCACATGTAATTGTAGATTAATGATACCAAAATAAATTTTTAAAAAACGATTTAATGGAATATTCATTGAACACCAGCTATGTGCCAGGCATTGTTCTGCATTGAGGGGGGCAGGCCTGTTAACTAAGCCTCATCCCTTCCCTAGTTGACAGCAGCACCCCAAAGTTAGAACCCTAGGGATGAGGGGTTTCGGGGGGTCAGCTCCAACTTGGTTGGGCCAGGCTTCCTCTTCTCTATACCATGAGGGAAGAAAGCAGATCTATCTCCTGCTCCTTGAGCCCCCAGGGCCTGTGAAGACCCAAGGGGGACATGACAAGGGGCCAATGTGGCAAGGCAGCCAACTGCAGGCTCCCGGCTGGCAGGCATACAGGACGCTCCCTTCCTTGGGTGCTGCCCGGCCTCCGTACAGCCCATTTTCCTGTCTGCCAAGGTGGCTGCTAGAGATGGTGGAAGACACAGCTGGCTGGTGAATCAGTAGCCATTTCTCTCCTTCTTCCTCTGTACCAGATCCTAATCTTGTTCAGGAATCAGGCAGCCTCAGGCTTCAGGAGAGGCAGGGCTTTGCTCCAGCTCCAGAGGGTAAATCGTGATTGGTCTATGTCAACCTGTGATTGTATTTTCTGGGGCAGCGATTGGGAGAGTCATGGGCTCACGAGCAGTTATGGCAGATGAGGTGTGAGGAGCAGACTTAGGGGTCAAAAGGCTGTTTGCTCTTGAAAATGGACCTGGGACGGGGAAAAGGATGGATGACTGTATGGAGGTGGCTGGGCTGACGGAGAAGTGATCAAGTACAGGTGACCCTCGAACAATATGGGTTTGAACTTTTTGGGTCCACTTCCACATGGATTTTTTTCAATAAATATATTGGAAATGTTCTTGGAGATTTGTGACAATTTGAAAAAAAAATCTTCTCTCTAGCTTAACCTTATTGTAAGAATACAGTATATAATACATATAACATGCAAAATGTGTGTTAATTGACTACTTATGTTATTGGTAAGGTTTCCTGTGGACAGTGAGCTATTACTAGTTACATTTTTGGTGAATCAAAAGTTATAAGGGGATTTGCAACTCCATAGGGGGTTGGTGCCCAAACCCTCCACTTTGTTAAAGGGTCAGCTGTATTAAAAAATGTCAATGGTAGAAACCTGTACTTGTATATATCCTACCAATACCAAAAAATAAGAGAACGAGTGAACAGATTTTTGTTTTTTCTTATCAGCCCCCTTCTAGGACCTTCTACCCAGCCAGAGCCATGTCTTCTATCAGATCCCCCCACCCACACACCCATATATTTGCTCCAAAGCTTCTGCCTTCATTCTCGGCGCTCTTCTGAGTAGCACTGTTCCAGAATCTCATGAGTTCAAATCCCAGTTCTGCCACCTTCCGCCCTGTGACCTAGAAAATAGGAATCACCCCCCACTGAGCCTCTGTTCCCTCATCTGGACCACCTTGTGGAGAAGCTGAGAAGTGAGAAATAAACACGGTGCTGTCTGTGAGCTTGGAGTTTAACACACAAGTGCCCAGGAATGAGCTGTTACTATTATTTTATAAATTACCTCCCCCAGAGATTGCGCCTACACTCCCTCCCTCCATCTCTGCTATGCCTCTCCCTCAAAATCTCTAACCTCCCTTCACATAATAATAATATTCATGTAAAAAAATCATTGCACATGTACTCTGTGGCAGACACTGTTCTGAGCCCCCAATGTGCAAGATCTCATCGAATTCTCACCAAAACCCTAAGAAGTGGGTACTGTCAATATTCCTGTTTTCTCCCCCCAGGACACTGAAGCCTACAAAAGAAGCTTAGAAAGCCCCACAGGTAAGTGCAGAGTGTATATTCTAGGTTTTCCACGTCAGAGGTGAGTGGGGCTACAAAACAGAAATTTACCATTAGAGGGCGACGTCCCGTGAAAGGCCGAGCCAGGTGAGTTCAGTGGCGGTG
Organism: Smutsia gigantea; assembly: GCA_032199065.1. NCBI lineage: Eukaryota > Metazoa > Chordata > Mammalia > Pholidota > Manidae > Smutsia > Smutsia gigantea. The sequence goes on along the minus strand of JAVSCE010006007.1, from coordinate 23,130 downwards.
GACTGGGTGGGCTGGGATGTCTGGGAAGCCTTGTGAGGACGAGTCACATTGTCAGGCTCCTCTGACTTCTCTGGCCCGTTCACTGACTGCCCCCACCCATTCTATGCTCAGCTGCACTGAGTTCACCCAAGTCCAAGGCACTTCTGCTTTTGGCCTTTGCACGTGCTGTTTGCTCTACCTGGACCTCCATCTTCCTTTCATCCAGCTCGCTATCTCCAACTTCTCTTTCAAGACTTGGCTTAGTTGCTGTTCTTCCAGGAAGACTCCCTGGACTGTCTGCATTGGAATCTGAACACCATCAAGCAAGAAGAGAAGCCATGAACCCTCTCACGTGCCCACCTCTCTGAGAGGCAAGTACACAATCAGTGCTTCCGATGACCTTCCATGGCAGGCAAGCCGGGCGTTCTCAGCCCTACCTGGCAGGTTGAGAAACTGAGGACCAGAGGATATGAGACCTACACAAAATCACACACCATTCTTTCCTTCACAGGCAGGCCCTGGGTGATGCCTGTGGAATTTGGCAGCAACAGGAACAAAAATAATACTACTTTCTGAGGTTTATTTGGTATTTATCAAGAAAGACTCTAAAAGCATTATATGTATTAGCCCATTTCATCCTAAAAACGACCCTGTGAAATAGATATTATTATTATCCCCAATTTATAGGTAAAGAACCAGAGATGGAGAGAGATGAGAAACTTGCTCTCTCAACTACCAAACACTTATCACCGAATTCCAAAACACTCATCTTTTTCACCTACTAGCTAAGGCAACTAGAAGGATCTTCCTCATCCATTAAATCTACAAAATGTAAAAAGTCATACATGGCACTATCAACAAGGATGTAGGGAAGTAAACATATTCATAGATGCAGAATAGATACCTGAATTGATTTTTAAAATCTTTCTGGCCATAACTTGGTAAAAATATATAGTAAGAATATTTATTCCTTTTGACTCAGCAATTCTGCTTCTAGGAGTCTTTTTCTTAGGAAACAGCCAGAAATGCTGGGCCAAATTTACATTCAAATGTTTTCATTGCAGTATTATATGTAACAACAGCAGTGAAAGGAATTCATCTCGAAGTTCAGTAAGGCTGGTGGGATAAGTGGTGGCACTCCCAGCCCATAAAATATGACTCTGCCGTTAAAAGTGATGTTATAAAAGAAAAGTACATGTCATTTTTCTAATAATGTCCAAAATCCAGTGATGAGTAAAAATAAATAGGGCGCAAAATTATTTATACATAGTATCATTCATACTGTATTGTATTGTCTTATTATATACCTGGAAGGAAATCTCCTCAGGGGTTGACACTGGTGGCAATATGGGCTGGATTTACTGAGCAGGACACCTAATGGTCTTATTTCTCCTCATCACAACCCCCGAGATAGCCACTATCAGATGGTTCCCATTCCACAGATGGAACCATCGAGGCACAGGAAATTATGTTCCTCTCCAAGGCCAGGACTGTCAGACTCCAAAGCCCACACCCATGCCAACACCTCCTACACTCTTATTTCCCTACACGCAATCTTGTGTTACGACATTATGGGTAGATGGTTGAAAGTTTTTGTATGCTTTTAAATCTATTTTCCAAGCTGTTTACAATGAACATCTATCATTCATATAATCAAGGGCAGGGAGGCAAAAAAAATCATTTGTTTATGTAAAATGTCCAGGAAGTTCCAGAAGGCGGCACACACCCAGGTTTAACCACAATTTTCTCCAGCTGGCGGGAAGACTGGAGCACTGTGGGCTCTTCATTTTGCTCAATTCTGTCATTTTTCTGTAGAAAATGAACACATGAGTTGTTTCAAATTCGGATATCTTTGGTGTGTAGAGCTTCACAGGGTCTGCAGAGGCTGGGGGCCTGCTCTGATTGGGGTGTGGTGCCTCCGCCTCTTCCCACCAGCCCGGGGCAGGCCTGTCCCCTCCCGCAGGAAGAGTGCATAGCCAACACCAGCTTGTGTCTCTCTGGGTTGCCTCCCAAGAGCGCCATGTCCTGCTCATCTGTAACTTTCAATTACCCAGGAACCAGGCTCCGGCTGAGAGGCTGAGCAAATGTTCTGAGGAGGAAAAGGAGAACCAGCCTAAAGACCCCGGGAGGACATTTTCTTTTAATTAAAGTGAGGTCCAGGGAGGCTCTAAAATCCCTTTCTGATGACCGTAAAGTTGGCCAGGAAGGGCAGAGCAGGCAGGGTAGACACCTAGGGGTAAGGGAGCATGGGTGAGGGAGCCACCCTCCCACCCCTAAATGTTCTCCCTAGGACTCCCCAGGACTGGGATCTCCTAATTGCAGTGAGGAAAGGGGGCTGATCCCTGAAACAGAACCATCTGAGAGCGCCCATCGCCAGACCTGGGATTATTGCTAATATTATTAGGAGAGTAATAGAGGAGAGTAAAAGGAGGAGAAAGCATGGGGAAAACGCTGGGGACCAGGGCTCTGGGCTCGCTTGGCCCATGAAGAGCTCTAGGTCTCTGGGCTTCCTTTCCCTTTCACCTACTCCCTCCTGCCCCACTCCCCAGGCCAGTCTGGCTTCTCAGGTTTTCTGCTCAGAGTGAAGGGAAGGAAGGCCCCCTGCTCATGAGTATCACTTCTTGTGAGCCAACTCCCCAGGGGTCTGTGGGTGATGCTGAAGGTGATGGCGATGATAGCTGCAACCAAGGCAGCCAACCTTTATGTGACGTAACTGCTGCCCCCGGGGGCGCATCGAAGCATGTGGACTTCAGAGCTCAGCCTGTGTGGGTCTGAATCCTGCCTCTGCTCCCTCCTAGCAGTGTGGCTGAGGGCAACTTAATTAATCTCTCTGGACCTCAGTTTCCTCATCTGTAACATAGGGATAATAGTGAGGCCTGTCTCACATGGCCGTTAAGGAAAAGAATTAGTAAGTATGGGTAAAGTGTAGAAATAGTGGCTGGCACGCACTCAGTGAATGTTAGCTGTTGTTAAAACACTTTGCATTTGTGCAGGTTAACTCATGGATCCACCTCCAATAACCCATGTGGTCGCCACTTTCAATAGCCTTCTTGGTAGATGCAACTACAGAGGCACAGAGGGAGCGCAGGCAGGATTCAGACCCACACAGAGAGGCTAAGAAAGTTGCCCAAGGTCACACAGCTCCCCTAGTAAGGAGAGGAGCAGGATTCAGACCCAGGCCCTATGGTTCCATGGCCCATGTGTTTGGCCATCATGTTATTCGCAACAATAGTAACATGTTCTTAAATCAGATTTCTTTTTTTCTTTAAAGTGAAAATTCACATAATAAAATGAACCATTTTAAAGTGAACAATTCAGTGGTGTTTGGCACATTCACAAAGTTGTACAACCTCCACCTCTATCTAGTTCCGAAACATTTCATCACTCCAAAGTAAAATCCTATTAAGCAGTTTTTCCTCATCCTCTCCTTCCTTAGCCCCTGGCAGTCACTAACCTACTTTCTGTCTCTATGGATTTACCCTTTCTGGATATTTTATATAAAAGGCATCATATAGTATGCGACCTTTTGTGTCTGACTTCTAAAATCAGACCCCTGTGGACAACAACAATGAGTTTCTGACTTGGCAAAGAATCTGTAGAATGGGAATAATGAAAACTGCTGCCTGGCCACTCTCACTGGGAAGACAAAAGAGCTGTAAGGTGGGCCTGGAGAACATGCTGACCTCCTGGGGTTCGCCAAGCACCTGGCTTAGGGTCTTAGTAAGTACTGAGAAATTAGTAAGCAAGAATTGGAGTGACCTTTATCAAACACTGTGAGGAATAAAAATTCCCCTCATCTTCTGGCTGTGTAGGGGTTGCAAAAAGGAACTCTTTCTCCTCCATTTCAATAAACACCAATAAATGCCAGTAAACATGGAATGCTTGCTGTGTGCCAAAGGCTTTAACATAGCTTTTCACTTTTCTGACAACCCTGCAGAGGATTGATCAGGACACCTATTTTACAGATGTTGAAGCAGAGGCTCAGAGAGGTCGAGATATTTACCCAATGCCGGGCAGCAGAACAGTGGCCCAGCTGGGCTTGAGCCCACTTGTGTCCAGCACCAACCCTTTGCTCTTTCCTCTGTAACATGCTACCCCTTTCTCTCCTCCTCCTCCTTGCTGGGCCTTGCTGTCTGCACAGGATTTAAACCCTGAAGGACATGGGTCCATATCCCACCTCAGGGAACCGTGTTTCAATGGCTTCTGCTGCCCATAGAGTCCTAGACAGGCTCTCTCTTCCCCAGCATCTGTTGTCACCAAAGGCAGCAGCTAAAGGCCTCTTCATGGCATAAGGCTGCCACCTGGTGTCTAAGAGGAGAACAGCAGCCGCAGAGGGGAAATCCAGGAGCCAAATTCCCTGCCCAGGGTGGGATCATCTCTGCACTTTACCGCTCAGAGAGGAGCATGGAGGTCGGGGAGACCGGGCCCTCTGTTTGGGCTCTTTCTCTGTGGCTGACCTCTCATGCTATCCTCACTTTAGTGCTACAAGAACTACTCACTATGTATGCAGCAGGGGCTCAAGAAATTCATGTGACAACATGAAAAATACTGTATGGTTTTATTTACATGAAGTCACAGAAGTAGCCAAAATCATAGAGATAGAATGGTAGTTGCTACGTGCTGGGGAAGAGAGAAAGGGGTGTTGGTATTTCTGGGCACGAGTTTCCATATGAGAAGATGAAAAAGTTTGGAGATGGATGGGGGTAATGGTTGCACAATGTGAATGTACCCCAATGCATTAGAACAGCACAATTTAAATGGGTAAAAATGGTAAATTTTATGGTATGCATATTTTACCACACACACACATAAATGTGTGAGGGAATCAACTAAGAGATGAGCAAATGAATAAATGCATGAGTGAATAAATGAATGCATAATCACGATAATAATATTTAGTTAATACTTAGTATGTGTCAAGCATTGTGCAATGTACTCAATATTTTAAACACATAAGTGTTTTTATTAAGCCCTACAATGTGCCCAGCAGTGCTAGAGGCTCTTGGGTAAACAGAGGGAATATTAAAATATCAAATGGGAATGCCTAGAGATAAAGGTAATTTGTATTTCAGGATCTACCAAATGAAGGTGGCCCCAGTGGCCTGGCCCACGTCACAAGTCTAAACCTAAGTCAGCCTGTGCTTACGGGAAACACATGCCAAGGAAACCTAACATTCCCAATCACGAGGCTTAGACTCCGCTTCAGGCAGTTCACCTTGTCCTAGACGGTGGGACCTGCTGCCTTATAAGGAAATCCCCGACCTCCTGGCCAATCAGGGCCCAGGTCCGTGCCACGGCCCGCAATGCGTTATAAAACGCGCTCTTGCCCCCAATTCCCGCAGGAACAGAGATCCGCCGCGTGGGAGGTGGCGCTTTGTCGCAGCCTATGCCTTGTTTTACCGTAAAAAACAAGACCTCAAACTCTAAGTTGAGCGTGCTATAAAGAAAAACAAAAAAAAGCGCATGCGAAAGGATGAAGAATAGCTAGGAGGGAGATGGGGGAGCTCTTTGGGTGGCGTGTAAGTGGGAAGGCCTCTCTGAGGAGGGAGCGTTTCGGCGTTGGCGGCTGGAGCCTCGCCGCACCCTTGAGAGGTGAGTACTATGTTTATACCCATTTTACAGATGAGGCAGCCGAGGCTGGGGGTGGAAGGTGGTCCACTCAGGATTGGAGTCCTGGTCTGTTCAAGCCTCGCCCCGGGGCTTTTCACCACAGGGCGAATAGGTGAGGGGGTGAGGGAGCCTCTCAGCTCACGCCCTGTGGGCACAGACGCCCAGTCTTTGAGGGCCCCGAGGCTAATCCCAGAACGCGAGCCGGCGGCTTCCCTCCGCCCCGCCCCGCGACCAGGGAGGCGCGGGCGGAGCTTTGTCCAGCAGGGGGCGCTGCTGCCCGACCCAACGCGCCGGCCCCGCGCGCAGACAGAAGGTCCGAAGCAGCCCGGCCTGGGACTCTCCTGAAGCGACACCAGCCCCTGCGCTTCAGGCATGGGTGAAAGCCTCCCGCGGTACTACTGCGGCCTCGCAGGTGACACGGACAGGCCGGCCTTAGAATGTCAGCCCTGGGGGTCACGTCCAACCGACCACCCTATCGCCCTATGCGGGGGTCTCTGCTCTCTCCTGCGAAGGTGGGGCTCAATCCATCACAGGTTTTTGGGAAGATTCCAGAAGCTCAGTATTCATTCATTTGAATGAATTTCCTGAGAAACTCCTCTGTGCCAGGTCCCTAGGATTTAGCAGAGATCAAAGGTGACAAAAGTCCTTGCCCTTAGGGAAACCCCATTCCAATGGGGAGACGGGAGCTTGGAAATTATTTAGGGTGCTAATGCTTTGATGTAGGGCTTCAGGGTCATCACGCTGGGGAAGAGATCGGCGGCGAGGTGCTTCTGGCATGAAGTGGCACGTGTCACTGCCTCTCACCGTTCAGTAGCCAGGATTAGTCACAGGCTCGTGCCCATCTCCAAGGCTTTATTAGTTCTTCAGGAAGCAGAACCAAGAAGGGGTATATGGATATTCTATTTATCTCTAACTATCTACTTATCTATGACTATGTCTACATGTATGAAGGTTTGTTATAGGAATTTGTTCATGTGATTATGGAGGTCGAAAAGCCCCACATTCTGCTGCAAGCTGGAGACCCAGAAAGCTGGTGGCGTAGTTCTAGTCTGAGTCCAAATGCCCAAGAACCAGAAGAGCCAATAGTGGTGTTAAGTCCCAGTCTGAGGGCAGGAAAACAATGTCCCAGCTCAACCGGGCAGAGAGAGAGAATCCTCCCTTTCTCCACATTTTTGTTCTGTTCAAGCCCTTAACAGATTGGATGATACGCACCCGCACTGGGGAGGGCAATCTTTTTTACTGAGTCTACCAATTCAAATGCTAACCTTTTCTGGTTACACACTCTCACAAACACACCCAGATGTAGTGTTTAGCCAGATATCCATGCACCCCATGGCCCAGTCAAGCTGACATGCAAATTAGCTATCACAGAGGGGGAGGGGAAATACAATCCTCCAGGTGCTCAGAATAGGGGAAGTCAGATTGGTAATGGACATCACACTGCTATTACTGTTTTCTATAAAGAGCCTGTATTATTTGGCTTAATTTTTTAAAACTAGGAAGTTATAAAGCCTCTTCTCCCATTTGGAGGCCTGAGTAACCACCTCTACTTCACAGGGAAAGAGGCTTTGCTGAAATCCCATAGGGACCCTTAAGAAGAACAGAGTCGAGGAATCCTATTTGAGTAAATGGCTTTTCCATCCACCCAGCTTCTCATATCAGGAACCCAGCCATCACTGTGGACTTTTCCAAATGCCCCTTCTCCATATCCAGTCAGTACTTCTGATATATTTTACTTCCAAAAACACTTCTCAAATGTATCCTTATCTCAACCACAACCACAGATCACTACCCACCTCTGATTACAACCACCTGTCACCACATAGTAGCCACGGCCCCTGCTGGCCTCCCTGCCTTAGTCTTGCTGGTATGCTCTCTCTAAGTGGCCTCTCTGATCACGTCACTTCCCTGCTTTCTCTCCAGTGGCTCCAAATGGTATCATAGTAAAACCCAAGTGCTTTTCCTGGCATTCAGGCCCATTGAGATCCAGCCTTCTGTCACTCTCTGGCCGGCCCCTCACCATTTCCAGCCACGCAGTTTGTGCACCAGGCTCCCTGACTGTCCCTTCTCTATGCTTTTCTATGCTTCTGTGCTTTTGTGCATGCTGTTCCCTTTACCTGCAGTCCCTTTCCTCTCTCCAGTGGAAAAACTCCTGATCGTGTTCAAGACCCAGCCCAGATGTCACCTTTTGTGTGAAGCCTCCCTGATATCACCCTGGCAGATGGATTGAGCTTTGCTGCCCCCAGCACATCCTTGCCATAGCACCCAGCTTGCAGTGTTGGCATTTATTTCCATGGCCCCTTGCCCCCCACCAGAAAATAGATTTCACATTGAAATCCAATACCCGTACTCACATGCACACTGGATGCAAAAGTTTTTCCCTTACTACCTGCTATGCACACTAATATTTTCCATTATAGGCTATTCTGTTTCATTTTTTAAAACGTGCTAGTCAACCCATTGAATTCATTTTGCTGTAGTCTGAAAAACACTGCCCTGGAAACTCCTGCAGGGCTGCAGGGACTGTATCCTTAATTATTTGTTCATCTCCCAGAGCTTAAGACATTAATGAATGCTTGTTTAAATAAATAAGTAAATAAATGAGGGAATGGTTCTCTAAGTGTGGTGGATGAATGAATAATTGAATGAAAGAGCAAATAAGTACATGAATGAATAACCTACTGAGTGAGTGAATGAATGAATGAAGGCACTGGCTATATTGTGGGGATCAGCAGCATAAGCCAGTGGGCTGCCTTGGGGCCTACACTAAGGGTGCAGGATTTCTTCAGGTGTGGTTCCTGGGGAACATATTAAAAATGCTGATGTCTGGTATCCACCTTAGATCTACTGAGTCAGACTCTCTTGTGTGAGGTGCAGAAGACTATACTTCTGAAAGCTGCCCCAGTGATTTTGAGGTGTGCTAAGGTTGGAAGATGCTGCTCCAACACCAAACTGAGCTGCTGTTGGAAGGGGCATGGTGAAAGTAGCAGAACAGAAACCCTAGACAGACAACAGCATCCTGCATCCTTCCCTGACCTCCCTTGGCAGGGAATGGACTTCCAGTGAGCCTGCTCCTCCACAGAGGCCCCAGCCAGCGGTGAGGGGGCGACAGAGCCCCAGCCCACACTGCTGACATAAGAGCAGGAGGCAGTGGTTGCCATGGCAGCACCTTTAGAGATGCAAAGCCACCTCCAGTTTTAGCATCTGGAAAGGATCAAGCCTTTGGGACATGGAGTGGGAAGGGAAATCACTCCCCCAGTACCTTCCTAAGCTAACAAAGCTATGGCATAGTACCTGTCACGAAGCCCTTTCACAAGCATCACCTCGTACCATATTCACAAGGGATCCAGGAAGTGATTTCCCCATTTTACAGGCCAGAGCACTGGATCTGGAGTCATTTGCCAAGCCAGTCAGTGACCGAGCTAGTATTTGAATACAGCCTTCCAGATATCAAAGCCTGTGATCTTGTCCTTCTAACAGTTGTCTGTCCTGAGGAAGTGACAGGAAAGGGCAAAGAGACGCCAGAATCCTATTGCCTTTGGGGCTTGGGGGTCATATGCATTGACTTGGTGCTATCTGCAGCCCACTATACTTGGCACCCATCTAGGAAAGCTCACATTTCCACAGCCACACAAACAGAAGAGATTCCAGGACATTCCCATGGACGCATGCATTAATGTAGCACATGTATACACACTCCTCTTCTGTCTCCCTTTATCCATGAAACCACTCCAGGCCTCAGCTTTTCAGAATCACAACCACATGCTCCCGAGTGAGTCAGGCAAGGAAAAGCACCTTGCGCTCTGGCAATCATCTAATTGGCACAGCTCTACCGGGCACTCAGGCAGTGAGGGAAGCTTCACACTTAATTCAGCCTCTCTCAAGGCTTAACACCAACCTGTGAGAAGCATGAAGATGAAGATGCCAAGGAAACCTCGGGGAGGGGCAGGGCTGGTGCCTCTGCAGCCACTCCTCTGTTCCTCTCATGCGCAGCCCCTAGCCCCCTTCTCCTTTCCCTTATTGATTCCTATCCTCATTTGGTTATGTCCTGAGTGCCAACACCGCTAGGCACAGGGGTGAAGCTTATGATCTAGCAGGGGAGACAGAAAATTGATGCTCACAGAGTCACTGGCACATGGAAAACAGCCAAAAATTGGTAATAACCAAATGAACGATCAGTTGAACGAAGTGGAGATAAGAATTGGCTTCAGTAGTAGCCAACAGGCACATTTTCCTAAGGATAAGCATACTAGGATTGGTGTCTCATGGTGAGCAGCTACAACCTCTCAACAAAGGAAGACCCATCTGGGAGGCAGAACTCCCTTAACTAAAATGAAAGGCATTAACAAATAATCTGATTAAAACTGGGCAGAGGATCTGAATGGACATTTTTCCGAAGAAGACAAATGGATGGCCAACAGGTGCATGAAAAGGTGCTCAACATCGCTCATCATCAGGGAAATCAATGCAAGTCAAAACCACAATGAGATACCATCTTGTATCTGTTAGAATGGACATTATCAGAAAGACAAAACGTAAGTGTTGGAAAAGATGTGGAGAAAATGGAACCCTTGTGCACTATTGGTGGGAATGTAAATTGGTGCAGCCGCTATGGAAAAAGGTATGAAAGTTCATACAAAAAATTTTAAATGGAACTACCATAGGATCCAGCAATTCTGCTTCTGGTTATTCATCCAAAGGAAGTGAAAACACTATCTCAAAAAGATATCTGCGTCTCTAAGCTCATATCAACATTATTTATAACAGCTAAGACATGGAAGCAACCTAAATGTTCGTAATGGACAAATGGAAAAGAAAATGTGGTATGTATTTACAATGGAATACTAAACAGACATAAAAAAGAAGGAAATCTTGCCATTTGTAACAACATGGATGGAACTTGAAGGCAATATGCTAAATATAATAATTCTAACAGATAAAGACAAATATAATCTCATGTATATGTGGAATCCAGAACAAAAACAAAAATGAACTCATGAATACAGAGAACAGATTGGTGGTTGCTGGAGGTGGGAGGTGAGAGCTGGGGGGTATGGGTGAAGGAAGTAAAAAGATAGAAACTTACCATTGTAAGAGCTCCTGGGATATAATGTACAGCATGGTGTCTATGTTTAGTAATTCTGTAGTGTATATTTGAAAGTTGCTAAGAGAGTAGATCTTAAAAGCTCTCATCACAAAAAAAATGTGTAACTGTGTGGTGATGGATGTTAACTAGATTTATTGTGGTGATCATTTCACAATATATATTAGTATCAAATCATTATGTCAAACACCTGGAACTAATAAAATGTTATATGCCAATTATATTCCCCCCCAAAAAACAAAGCAAAATGAAAGGTGTTGGAAAATGACCAGTCTTGTCCACAGGGAGCCTGTAAGGGCATGGGCACCGTTTGCTTCAGACATGGGGACACTGAGGCCTGGTGGGCGGAGTTCTAAAATCTTCGGAGAAGATAATGTGACATAAATGTGTGTGTGGTTGTTCAAGCTACCGCTACAGGGGAACTGTCAGTTGCTTAATCTGGAATTCAGTCCAGCGGTGGCCAGCTGGCATCCTCTCCAGGAAGGCTTCACTGGCTGCAGAGCCCTAGGACAAGAGCTTCATTTGTCCTTAATGTCGATCAACACTAGAGACTTTGCTGATTAGCATAATGACTGTTAGAAATAAATGGGTTTTCAGAGGTGAAATCAGTGGCTTGTTAGCCAGCTTAATGGATGCTAGAGATAGGTACTTGATGAAATTGATGAGATGCAAAATATATTGCTTGGCTAAAACATTTTAGAGACACTCCCTCCGCTGGCATGAACAGTGTGTGAGAATCCGGTAAGCCCTCCGATGGTAATCCAGGCTGGTCCTTGTGGCTCTGTATCCAGCTACTGGTGTAAGGTGATGCTGATTGCCTGATGGGGACTCTAATGGTTGCAGAATGTGGCTCTGGAATATTCTTATGTCTGCCTTGGATTTACTGAACTTAATAACATGTTACATGCAGTGTTTGGTACCTGCTTGCTTATAATAGTTGCTTAATAGATGTCATTGTGGGGGTAGAGTTCTGTCCATGATTTGCTTTCATTATATGCGGGTGGCAAGCAAATCCTTACTCCATGCTAATTGTTGACTACTCCCATCATCCACTGAAGAGAACCTCGATTGTGCATTTCAGATTGGTTTAGGTCTCTTTGCAGTAGTGGCCCAAGGAGTCCATGACCCTGGAACAAGGTCTCCTAACTCCCAGACCAGTTGGGAGCACCAAGGTACAGATTTGCCACCTCCCTGTAGGCATTTACCTCTAGCACCACACTGGACTCCTGGCCTGAAACCATTTGGGATGTAAATGGAATGGCTAAGGGAGAAGAGCAGGGTAAAGATGGAAAAATGCCTTGGACTTCTTGAATTCCTTTAGAGATAGCTGTGCTTGAGATCTGTCTTCTCTGGGTGTCTGTGGTCACCAAAGGGCTTCCCAGCGCTACCCCTCCATAACCCTGACACTAGTCACGGGAAGCATTGATAGCACATCTGTATGTTGAGTTTCCTCCTGCCCCACATCACTACCCCTCTCCCTCCTTGTTGCTCCCCATGGTCCTGTCTCAAATAAACCCCTCAGAGATGAGTCCTGCCTCAAGTCTGCTCTCAGGGACACAGGCTGAGATGCTGTTCAGGGAGACCTCCCTGACCCCTCAGAGGAAGCTGGATCATTCCTATACACTGGCCACTCTTTGCATTTCCCATTCATAGCTTTTATCATCCTTGTGATTAAGAAACTTTTATCTATCTATTCACATCTGTCTCCCAGCTAGACTATAAGCTACACAGGCCAAGATGAATCTGTCCTATTAACTACTTTATGCTCAGAGCACTTAGTAGGTGCTCAAATATGTGTTGAATGAATGAATCATGGGCAGGAAGCAGATGGCATGGATATAGTTGTTATGACATACCAGCTCTGCCATGTTGATGAAGCCACTGAGAGTCCCCCTGCTGAATTTCCTCCCCTGTATGGGAACAAGGCCCCATGGAGCTGTCCCGGGGGCTGAAGGAGGCCTTGAGTCCATTGAACATTGTAAAGGGCTGGGTTGAAGGAAACAATGACTGCGGTGCCCAGTGAAGTGCTAGGAACTTCTTGAATCTCTCCATGAGAGGTGGAGGGAGTGGGAATTGGCATTTATGGAGCATCTACTATGTGCAAAGCACTTGGTCAACGTTGTTAAATATACATCTGTTAGTCCGTGTACTCCCGCACTCCCCAGAGCCTGTGAAGAGCCATGAAGAAGGGCTGGCTCTGTTTGTGCTGGAGAACTTATTTTTCAGTCAGTAAACCATGGCCCAGGCCCATCTTTATCTTGAACAACAATAACAGAAGATGTCACTCACTACAGACAAGCAAGATAGCCCAGTAACTCAAAGGTAAGGACCACTGGTATCACCATTTCACCAACAGGGAAACCTAAGATCTGACCCATGATGTCACTTGCCAAGGGCATGCAGCTGAACAAGACGGATCCAAGCCCAGGTCTGTCTAACAAAGCCCAGATGCCTCGCCTTTCCTGGAGCAGGCCTCCATAGCCGTGTTTCCCGTCGGCTAGAGGAAGGTAAACGAGTTGGCAGGAATCCTGATTATTTCCTGGAACCAGGGCTGCGCCTTTGCCTTCTTGTGCATGCGCAGAATGCAGGCGTGAAGGGTGCAGGCTGAGAGCCAAAGAACAATAAACACCAACATTCCATTAATGGCAGGGAGTCATTGTAATTCCCCCAGCTAAACTTTTACTGCCATGACAACTACAGCAAAAAGACAAGCCAGGAAACCCTGGCATTTTGGAGGCTGATCCTTGGCTAGAGGTTGGGTTGGGTGTTTCCAGAAGAAGGTAAGGTTCAGAGCTAGGAAGTGCTTGCTCAGTTTCACACTGTTCATCTGTGACTAAATCAGGATTCAGCACTCAGTCTGAACCCAAAGTCCACATTCTTTCCAATCACCACGTTGCCTCTGTTGAAAAACAAAATTTCAACTGAGTAGATTTAAATATCAAATTGGCTTTACTCAGTGAGTCATGAATCAGTCAGCATCCCATCTAGCAAAATAAAAGGTGCTCAGCCAAGCTGTAGAAAAGGAAAGGTTTTTAAAAGTGGAAAGGGAGGAAAATGAAAATTATTAGCAAAGAATGCATTGTTTCAGGCAAGGTTACTGTCCTAAGGGGAACGGAAAGGGAGGGTCTCTTGGGCAGATTCTCTAGTGCTGAATGGGTAATCCCGTGTTGACTAGTTAAAGGTTACATTTCTGGGAGTTAAAACTACAATCAGGTTAGGTATTAAGTCTTGGTTTGCTGATGTTGGTTTAGCACAAATTACTCCATTTTGAGCCGGTTGTCTCCTTTTAAACAATTCTCCCCTTTCAGTCAAATTATTGGCTTAACTGAGAGAGATGCTCAATGTAAAGCATTAACACCACTCTCAGCTATTGCTCTATAATTTTCACAGCTTCTGTCCATCCTCTGTGTGGTATTTACAGGTCACACATTTTTTTGTTTAATCTCTGTCATTTTCACAGGCCACAATTTAAGGTTCACAATTTAAATTGACCACTACCTTTGCTTTTTTTGACATTCCATTCTTAGGGAGATCATTGGCTTGGTGGTTAACGAAGGAAATTTAAGCTCTTAAGAGACTAATATAACACACCAGGGAGATTACTATCATTACTATGAACAGGATAATTCACGATGTTGGAGAGCACTTCAGAGCCATGGTCCCCAGGACCCAAACCAATCAAAATCAAATTAAGTCGAAGAAAGACCCTGTGGAAGGAGTAACTTTATAAACCAAGTGGCTTGTTCAGTGATTTTATGCAACTGAGTTTCAACCTCCTCAGAAGTGTTGTTACAGATGCAGCAGGTGGTGTTGGCCACAACACAGACACCTCTTTGCTTAGCTAAAATATAATCAGGGGCTATCCTATTATCAAGAACAACTTTGACTAGAGAGTCTAAGGGTTTTGGGGCAGCTACTGCTTCAATAGAAGATTCTGTAACACTTTTCAGAGTTAAGGAGAGGTTCCTGATTATAGCCACACTTACATTTTCTTGTAATCAAGGAAGTATGACCCTTCCAGAGGAAATTAATTCTGAGTTATGAATGCCTCCTAGTAATTTCTTTCTAAATCAGTGTGTAAATCCAGGGGAGTTGAATGAGGGGGTCTCAATTTGTTTGTGGGCCGTTAGGGGTATAGTTAAGTAACCTAAGAGGCATTGTCTGGTCATATACCAGCCATCTAGGCATTTATAGGCCTAAAGAGAGGGATAACTACCACAGATAAAGACAAACCCTGTCAGGGCATAAAACCATTCCCACTGTAGTAGCACTGTTAATGGACAGGTAGTTTTTGCTGATTAATCCAGCAGTCTGAGAGGTAAAGACTACCCCCACTGAGCAGTGGCATGGGAGATATGGGTGACGGTGTTATCTTTCCAGGCCAATGCCAGAGTAAAGGAAAGAAAGGGAAGAAGAAAGAGTTTTATATTTAAAGTATGAAGTCTCAATCTAGTGTCTCAGTAAATTTAATTTGAGGTCTCCAGCATTTGTATAGGACCAGATGTCAGGCAGAGCCTTCTTTAGCTGTGAGATATATATCTAAATTCAAGTCCCTGAAGTTTCACTGCCATTTGAGTAGTGAGAGGACCTGGTATAAGCCCTTCCAAGGAGATTGCAGGGAAGTTTTTGTTCTTAGTAATTCCAAATCAGAAGGGTAGGAGAAAATTAGAAATGTTAATTTGGTGAGCTGTAGCCAGGTATTTGTGGAAACTAGGATAATTAAGGATCTAGTCCAATTTATAGGTATATAAGCAAAACCTCAAAGACAACTGGGCTAGAATCTACTAGCTACAAATTATGTAAGCATAATTTTTCTCTACAATTGTCGCCAATTTTTTAAAAGATAATCACAGCAAAGTCAATTTGTTTGCATTAAACTTGGCCTGATTATTGATATAACTGTAGCAAGAATAGTGATTGACCATATAAACTCTTTCTAAGACTGTTTTGTTAGCACCTTGTAAGTAAGGTGCCAGGTTGATTCTTCTAAGGGGCTTTATTGCCTCTGTAAGTCAACCTTAGTTCTTTATCTAAAATTGTCTAGTCATATCTGAGTCTATGCATTATCTCTCATATGACATTCCAGTTAAAGCCTTGGTAATATAAACAATGTTTCTAATTGTGTCCTGTTACAAGGAGAACAGATTCTTACGGAATTTATATAACTATTTTGACATGAAAATATACTGAGGAGTTTCTGAATTCTGAAAGGTTTAGATAGGGAGAAAAAATAAATGTTCAATCTTTGTTTACAAAAGTATACTTTTACCAAATTGTTGCATGTCATAGATACCTTAAGAGAAAAGGTTTCCTTAAATCTGGCAAAAAACCATAAAGGAACCAGCAATGTTTCAAACGAAAAGTCATAAAAAATTATAATCATCTTCCTTAGTTCATGTAGTCCCATGTTTAATACTTCTTCTGCTTGAATCCGCTTTTTTCATCAGTTCTGGAACTTCTTACCAAGTTCAGTTTTATGATCTTAAAGTTGTCAAAGACCTGTATTCTAGAGTACTTTCCAGAGTCCTTTCCATGAGTGTCCTTGAAGATGAAGCCCTTTGCAGGAACACTCTTGCAAAAGCATCAGAGTAAAACAGTAACTCTCTGTAAATGACAAAGATTTTAAAAAGGCCATGGTTAAAAATCTGATGGGAGTGCATTATAATGGAATTGACAAAGAAATTTGGTTATTTCTGTGACACACACATTTCAAGATAACAAATAGAATAACAAGTGATACCATACCAGGGTATGTCAGTTTCACATTTTTTGAACTGTTATATTGATAACATATATCCACACAAATATAATCTCAGAAGGTTTATTTAGCATCATTTATATGACAATGATTCTCATGTAATTTAATATACCAAATAAGCCTAATTAGGTATAACACCTCTCTTTTTATAAGAAGAGAGAATAAGTCTTTTGAGATGTATCAGGGGCCCTCCGGAAAATCCTAAAGTCAGATCAGGGTCAAAAAGCCTTCATTTAGAATTTAATTTTGAAAAGTTTGTCAAAAATACCAAAAGGTTTTAAAACACTTTGTCAAATATCATAGTTACTGTGAAACAATACTTAATAATCCATTGAACCATAGTGACAGTTAAAGACTTCATAAGCAAATAAAGAAAATTAAATGGTTGTTTAAAAAGAAACAAAAACAAAACCTTAACCCTTTTAATAGAGAAGACAGTTTTCTTAAGTAATCAAAGACGTGCTAAAAGACAACATGGAACATAGATAGGTGATTATTTTAACAAGATACAAGATCTTTGTTTTGTCTAGGCAGATTAGTTAAAAGGTAAAGAAAAACCTTTCATAATCTCTTATCAAGAGCAGACCAATAGTCCAAGAAAAATTTGTCCTTTTAACAGAGAGAAAGCCAAATTCTAATTTTTCACCAGCTTACTTTTGATATTAAAACTCATTTACTCAATTAAATTCATTCCAATCTTACCAGTCCTGACCCCACATTAAAATTCATTTCTTTTATTATTTTGTGTAGTTTTGATTACATATATTAGAATTTTTAACACTTAACAAGACTTTAATTTCTAGTGAAAACAAAGAAGTGAGTAGTTGTGGACTTTTACTTTAGCTTTCTGTGGGTTGGCAGACTTATAAATACTTTAATAACTTCTAGAAATTTGCTTTCTCATAAAAAATTTCTTAATGTGGTATAAAGCATATTTACTAATAGACCCAAATATAGTTCCTCTGTGATAAGAAGCCAAAAGTAGATAAACTAAGTTCAGGGATGTTAATGTTTCATTATTTTAGTTTATTTAGAAATGATCTAGATACTTAATGACTATCCATCATTTAACTTAGTAAAACTTGAAGATTCCAGGTTACCAGAAAAATTTGGGGAAACTGTTAAAAAATTCATCTGAAAACTTTTATCCTGCTTACATTTATTTAATTTACTTGTTCTCAGCAATTATGTTTAGATTACTTAAGAGAATTTTATCATACCAAGCTATTTTTCTTGCTGACAAATTTTATAACAAGAGATAACATGAACTTATTTGACTAATAAACACAGCTAGAATAAAAGTTGTATGTCTGCAATATAGCCAGTGATAACTCCGAAGACATGTCCATTTTAATTAACTTATTAAACTTAAATTAGCTTTAATACTGAATATTTTCCTGAATCACTTGAACCTGAAGATCATTTGGGTTTCTTTTTATTGTATTTCTGAGAATTTTAGGAATACTTAATTCATGTAAGCACTTGTTTGTTTTTAAGTCAATTAAATAGAGCTCTTTTACAAATTAATTTTGACATCATCATCCACAGGTAGAAAATACCACACATTTATATCACATATGTATAGATATACATGAACATACAGGCACATGGAAACAGAGAACTTAGAGTTTCTGTGGCTAAAACTTTTTATTACTAATATTTGTGGAGAAGACACTTAAGATTTGCATTATCCTTGACAAGTAATCTTATGGAAGCTATGGAACTGTTTGCATTAAAAAAAAAACTGCACCTTCTTTTTTTTTTTTAAGAATTGAGGATGGTTTAGATATGAGTTCCCAGAGAGATCAAGTAGAAAGAATGCAAATTCATCCAAGAAGGAATTTGGTTTCCCAAAGCCAATATTTACAACCTTTTGAGATAAATAGGAGAGGCTTTGGGAATGGTAAAAAGGAAGAGGTGAACTTTGAGTTGCCTTTTAGAACTGCATTTCTAGTTTTGCAAGGTTTGTAAGATAAGGACAGTTGCTCTCAATTACTCACAGAATTGGGTTGCAGCCTAAATGACATCATAGGTTGATCCACCCATCCAATTACATTATCTTTAATTTGTTTAGGGGAGAAGGCCTTAAAATTTTTTTCTGTCAGGCTCTGAATGTCAGCTTCCATTTTGGCCAACTTTCAACTACAGAGCTGTTTAAAATTTTCTTTTAAAAATCTTGTTAGTTTTCATCCAGGACAAACAGTAAATATTTCTGACAGTAGTGAATGACCCACCTTGGACTTAGAGGTGTCTCCAAAGAAGGTGCAAAAGATATTTTATTTTTCTCTCTCTACTGGGTACTACAGACAGATCTGGGAGAGCTGACCTGGGTGAAATTGTCACCCTTAGCTGCCTTTTGTCAGTTTTTCCAGAATCCCATCTGCAGGTTCTGAGTAGGATGTAAAGTAGAGAACATAGTTCCAATATTCAACATAATTTGGCAAGGTTTTAAGTTTCTCATTGCCTTTTTAAGGGAATAACATAGAAGTTTACCAGAAAAATCTCTCAGTGTCTCATCAACTCTGAGAGGGGCCCATTATAGGGACCCTCCGTTGAAGGTAGACAGGGAGGTATCTATAAGGCCATTAACTTTACAAACTTTTGCTTATAGTTGTATACTCTTTTTTAGAGTGGAAAACAGTTGAGGATTACTGGAATAAGTACTCAAGTAAAGAAGGATAGAGAGGAGCGGTAGGAGTCGCATCGGTCCTGTTGCTTTTGCTTTAGGTACCTCTTGTATCTTTAATTTTTCATTAGCCTTTAATGAAGTTATTTTAGAATTTTGAAGCCTTTTGAAGGCTTTTGCATGTCAATAAAAATAAATATCCTTTTCTTTTTGTTTTATTTTAGAATCTTTACTTTCAAGTGCACTTCTTAAATGATCTCATCTAATTGGAGTCACTCATAATGGCCATTGTAATTCCCCTAAGGACTAGAAGCAGTTTTTTAGGACCCTTAGCTGCAATGTAGTTTAACCCTACATTTCTGTCCAGCCGTATCTGTCTGCAAATGGTTTGCAACCCACATTTCTGCCTGGATATATTTTGGGGCCACCATCCTGATGGTTATTGCTAAGCCAAACTCTCAGGACAGAAAATAGGTATAATTTTGTGTTTTTGTAGATATTTATCATTTCTAGGACCATAGTTCTTAGATATAAAAATAAGCATTTGTGCTGGAAGGTGGTGTACTTGACACTTTAGATTTTAAGAATCCCATTTTATTATTAATTTTTTTCAGTTAAGCCTCTAAATGTCTTGGTACCAAACTAATACCTAAAAGGGATGCACTGTTGGGCTGGGGGTTGTACGATGTTTTACAGTGCACCTTGTTGCACAGAAATTTTCTTGAGGTTAGCAAATGACCTAGTGTCAATGTAGGCCATTCAGTGACAGCTTATTCTGACAAGGGAGTCTTTGAGTTAGGTGGTGAGTGCTCTAACAACATTTACATGCTCAACCTGTACCCACCAACTTTGTGGGTTTTTGTCTTGTCTTCTGAGAGCCCCTCTAGCAATAGCTTTTATCTACACAAAATGAGACAAACATATACACCTTAACATGCCAACAGCAACCAAGACATATTACTGCATACTGGCCAAGAAAGGCCATGCACACCATTAGCAATTCCTGGCATGAATTACATCAGCAGACTCTAGTAAATGGAGACTGCTGACAGGGACTGGGGAAAGGGATTCCAAACAGCTGGGGAATGTGGGCTGAACCAAGGGCTGGGGAATTGGGTTCCAGATGGGATCATCTGCCAGCTCAAGTTGACCCATTAAGCCCTGGACTGGAAAGCCGATTAGATCAGGAGCTCAGTGCAAAGAGGGCAGAGCTCAGAACTGAAAAGAATTTACCCATGGCCCTCTCACATGGTAAGACAGTGAAGTCAAAAGGGTGTGCAGGGTACCACTACTGTGTTTCTCATTGTCCCTTCACTTTAGATTCCACACTGCCACCAAATCTGTTAAAAAGAACAATAATTCAAGTGAGTAAATTTAAAGATCATACTGACTCTACCCAGTGATTCATGGATGAGGCAGCATCTGCCCAGCCACAGAAAGGAGCTCTACCAAACTGTAGGAAAAGAAAGGTTTTTTAAAGGCAGAAAGGGGATGGAAAAAAGGAAAACTGTTAACAAATAATGTGTTGTTTCAGGCAAGGTCACCATCCTAAAGGGAATAGACGTGTTCTGTTGGGTGAACTGTCTCACGGGTGCTGAACAGGTGATCCCATGTTGTCTGGTTAAAGGTTGCATTTCTGGGGAGTGAAACTGCAGTTAAGTCTAATGTGAGGGTTGTTAGCTCAAGTGATCCCATTTTGGGCCTGCTAGGTCCTTTTTAACATTCCCTTATAGAAAGAGAATAATTTAAAAATTAAAAAAGAGTCTGAGGCTGCTATGGTAGTGTAGAATTCACTTCTATTGTTTTAATTGATTAGAGCTCAATTATATTGCTCTGATTGGTAGGGAGATTAAGGAATAGCAAATCCTTAAACGTTGTCATCCTCCCCAGATGATGCCAGTGTCCCACCATTTAAGAAACTCTGGTCAGCTTCAGATCATTTTATTTTTTCATATCTGTTGCCTGTTGGTACTACCCAACCATTCTATGAGGTGGGGGGGAGTCTAATCATCTCCCCAATTTACAGATGAAGAAACTGAGGCCCAGAGAGCTTGCTTACACTCATGTGTCCCAAGATTACACAGCTAGGATGTTCTGGAGGCGGAATTTGAACCCATCCTGATTGCCACGACCATCCCTTAATCCACTGCACTTAACCTGGCTCTGTGTTAAGTGCTTTGCAACCATTACTGCACTTAACTTTATGATAATCGTACAATATGAAGGAATTGTTTACTCCCGTTTTACAGTTAAAGCAACAGAAATTGGGAGAAAGGAAGACCCTTGCTCAAGTCACACGGCGTGTGGTAGTACACATCCATCAGGAAAGTTCCAGAAACATACACTTTGCTCCGCATGAAGAACAACAGCCATGTTCTTCATCGTGGGTGCTGGGCTTGTCTCCTTGTCCTGGAACTAGATGGATGTGAATCGTGGAGATTCCTGTGGAAGCTGCCTGGCTTGCCTTGGATGGGGGGATTTCAATAACTCAGCATTCAGTTAGTTGGTGCAGCCTGGAGACTTTTCAGGTATTAAGTAGAGAAAAGGCATCACCTTTCTCACACTGTCATCTCATTGAATCTGCATGACCTTCCCAAAAGAAATGACTCTCCCATTTTGCAGATGAAGAAACTGAGGCTCAGAGAAGGAAAATGACTCACATAAGCCACACAGCTAGTTGAACCGGGATCCCAACCCTAGGGGTCCCTGGCAATCTGGGCTCTTCCCTCTGTTCCAGACACCCCATATCTTGAGGCATCATCCATGAGGGTCTCCTCAGGCCCTGAAAAGTTAAAGAAAACATCAGAATTGCCTACTTGTGGCCTTTCTCTTTATTTATTTTCTTCTTAGCCCTCTCCAGGTTCTGTGCCAGGCTCTGGGGCTCCACACAAAGCTGTCTTTGCCCAGCCCTGTGCCCTTCAGACTGCACCAGCCTTGTCCTTTTCTTGGCTTTTCTTTCTGAGATGGGATCCTGGGGAGAGCAAAGCAGATAGACAAGGCCAGGTGCCAGAGGCCTGAGAATCTTACAGCTCTTGCCAAGGAAGATGTCAGACTTTATGGGGACAAAATGGTCTTCCACACCCTTCAGACCAAATTCCCGCTTCTCTACCACTTATGTGCCTAAAAGAATGTGTCCTTTCAAGAAATAAAGGATTAATTTTTTCACATTTGTTTAAGAGATACAGTGAAATATGGAGAGGAATGAAAAAGCCTTGACTGGCCAGAGAAGTAGATGACTTGGTTTGGATCTTAGTTCTGCCCTTACAGAGCTGTGGGGCGTTGGGCCGGTCACTTTCTTACTCTTGGATCATGCACAGACTAACAAAATTGAGACAGATGATCTCTAAGTTTCCCTCCATTAAGCCTTGACATTCTGTTCATTGAAATTCAGCATGACCTATGTTTATCTTTCAAAAAATAAGTTGTTCATCAATTGGAAACTGGATAAGCAAATTGAGGTACAGTCATAAAATGGAATACCATTTAGCAATAAAAAAGAATGGCTACAGATAAATGCAACACATGAATGAATCTCAAAAACATTTGAGTGAAAGAAACTAGACACAAAAACTATAGACTGAGTTCATTATACATAGTTTAAAAACAGAACTAACTGCAAAAGTCAGATAGTGGTTGCTTTGGGGGCGGGAGGGTGGTTATTGGCTGCAAAAGAGCACAGGGAACTTTCTCGGAAGATTGGAAGTGTTCTACAGCTTGATCTGGGCAGGGGTTATAAACAGGGGTAAAGAGAGGTAAAAATTCATCAAGCTGTACACCTAAGATTTATGCATTTTACTGTAATAACACCTCAATAAGTATACTATTAACATATAATTGTATAAATCCCACTATATAAACGTTTATATAAATAAAATAGTATATGTGTGTGTTTGCGGGGGGGAAGTGTTGCTTCTAGAACTATATACAAGAAAAACCATTAGAAGTGTCCAAATGCCAAGTTTTCACAAAACAATTAACAAAGTATTACCCCTGAGTGTGATGTCATGCTCTGAAAGGAAGAAAATGATCTGATCCTTCTTGATAAGAGCTGTT
>JAVSCE010006005.1:0-11555 GCA_032199065.1 Smutsia gigantea | reverse complement strand
AAAGCAGATATACAGAAGAGAAAGAGAAAAATAATGGGAGAGAACATGCCTTCATCTTATCTTGTCACTTTCAGATGCCTGGAGCTTACACAGTACCCAGACACACAGATGTCTACATGCCAATTCCCACCTCCTTTGACATTCATGTTTACCTGCCAATGACGTGTATCAAAAATAATTAAAAGTGCATAATTTTTTAAGAAATGACTTTCTAATTCATGCACCTTGGTATATGTCAATCCAGGTTGCCTTTCTAGTAAAATTTACTCCAGAAATGGAACTCTGAAACAACAGGACCTTGCACTGGAGATGGGAGTAAGGAACAAAGCTGGGTGTCATGGCAGCAAGTAACACTGTGGAGGGCAGGAAGAGGCTGGGTTCCCTGCACTACTGTGAATCCTGAAGGCAATATGCAGGCGAGAGCTGGGTTCCAGGATGCAGAAAAGGTCATCTTTACTGCATTTCAAAATTTACTTTAGGGCTGGCCTTGAGCACAGGAAAGAAAAGCTCTAATTTCAGCCCCTAGAACTCAGTACAATTAGTGCCACATTTTAACTGCATCTTGATTAATTGGGTATCTGTGATACTGTCTGGATGGCAAATCAGCATCATAAGATTTTAGTTTTGAGTAAGAGGTTCTGCAAATTGACTTAGAAAGGTTCGGCAAATTAACATAATTAATCGGTTAGGAGCTACTTGTATTAACTATACTTCCAGTGTTATCAGTTTTTAGGTGGGGTTATGATATTGTGGGTATAAGTTTTTGCATTTAAAAATATACACTGAAGTAACAGAAGTGAAATGAAATATCCTGGATTTGCATAATCTGGGAGAATAGGAGGAATATGGGAGAAAGACAAAACAAGATTGGCTGTGAGTTCATCATTGTTGAAACTGGGCAATAAAAACATGGGAGTTCATTTTATTGTCCTATCTTTCATTGTATATGTTTCAGATTTTACATAATAAAAATGTAAATATTGTATTATAAAATTCCAATCACCAATCAGCCAAGCTTAATATGTACTACACAGTATCTTCAATAGGAACCTTTTTTCATTTTCTACTTAAGTAGCTATGGAAAGAACAGAGTAAGTTGTTCAATGGGAGTTAATGAACTTGCATTCACTGTACTGAGACAACATTAGTATCAAACTCGTGAATACAAAATGCTGAGGCAGAGGTTCACAGCTGTGAAAGGGAAGTGCTTCTAACCAGATCACCAAGGGGAGACAGTGCCGTCTTCCTGAGAGATTGAAGACAAAACAACCGAACTGACCATCCTGAAAACTGCCCATATGCCTGGAAAGCCCATGGCAGGTAGAAAAGTTCAGTACACAGCAGGAAATAGTGTTATAACAGTAAGGTAATACTGTTATTTGGTTGAGGCAAAAAAGAATGGGAAAACTATCAGAAAGGATTTTGTCTTTTGGACTATGTACAGACTACATATATCCACTGTAAAATAAACTACTCAAAGGACCAGAGGTCCCAACATTCATTTCTTCATGTAAATCATTTTCCCTACTCCATTTATTTTATATTATATAGCAAGGGTTGTAGGACATTTTTATTTCTTCCCTTTTAAAGTAAATACTCATATTTTAAAATAATACACCATGGTAGCAGCAACCAGTTCCTGAAAGAGAACTCTTTCACTGTAGGACTTGCTTATACTTTTATTAAGGATACATTTGCTTTAAGGACAAAATCTGTGATGTTATCAGTATGAGGGCTATTTTCTTCCCACCACTTTTTGTAGGTGTGTCAGACAACCTTTTAAAGGTTACTACCAGGTTGGGAACCCTTGTTCTTCTCTTCTTGTTGGGATTAAAAGGAAACGGTGTGCCCTATCACAGGAAAGTGGCACAAATAAGGCTGGCTTTGTACAGAGGTCTTTCTCTCTTACAAGTTAGTGGTGATTTATGTTACCTGACTTTTTAATGGTCCAGGAGAATTTTGTCCATTTATCTTTCACACCATTGTGAGAACCAAATACTCTCCTGAAAGAGAGAGAATGAGAGAGGGAGGGAAGAAGGGGGGGAAGAGGGAGGATGCAAAAAGGAAAAGAAAGGAAAGGAAAAAAGAAAAAGAAAAGTAAAGCTTGAAATACTAATTTTTGGAGTACTTGGTACTGAGCAAAATGATAGTCTTCTACTGAATTTGTGGTGGGGGGAAGGGAGAAGTTTGCTCAGCTTCCTTGAATATTAAAATAAAGGGTTAATCCTTGCTGACCAAATTTGATTATTTGTATATTTCATTTTCTATATCAATATCCTCTTCCTTTATATGGATGAGAGTGAAACCAAGTGATTAAAAAGTAAGCTCACTGAGGATCTGGAAAGGCAAGTAGCTTTAATGGGCTAGTATACAGAAGTGACTTTGGAGTCTGTGGGCCATTTCTCTTCCTGTTGCTGCTACTCAACTATAAATTCTGGAAAAACCTAACCTCTCTGTCCATCCATTTGCAAACCCATAAAATAATTCGAAGAATAGCAAGAATGTTTGTTTGCAATCTCTGAAGTTCTCCTGGGTGAAATTCCAAACTGGCCACTAATTACGGAGGATGGAAAAAAGAGGCAGACCAGTAGCAGGTTTAAGAAGCAAGGAAGTTTTGACACAGCAGGCCTGCCTTTGGCGGCTGCAAGATGAGTAAATTTCCACACCCACCTGCCAGAATCTTAAAAGTTCCTATAGAGACCTTAGCAGAATTCAGCCATATACCCAGTCCAGATGGTATCAACACCTTCCTCTCTCCAAGCTGTGTCCTTGAAATGGCTCTGGCTATGGGACCATGGGTGGAATGTGCATTCCAAGGATAAGGGAGAGAGCACAGAGTCTTCCTGCCCAGGTCTAGCTGGAGGGTGAACCAGGAGTCACACCCTCTCAGTGACCTTCTGCAGCAAAGGACCACACCCATCTGAAACCGACCAAAGAAGACTTCAATTCTCTGTTCAAAAAGTTTGGTACTTCATAACCAAAGACCTATTAGCTAATTTTCCCCTCTGGCAAACAGTAAGTTTTTATATACTCAAGCACTGTGCTAGGTACTAAGTCTCTAATCAATAAACCACAACTCTGTACTGCATACATCATGCACATGAGACTTTCACTTACAATACAATGAAATCGGGCCAACTGCAAATAATGGTTTACTTAGCTTTCCTATTAAATAAGTGTTATTTTATCTTTTGCTGCCACTTTTTTCCAAGTAATTTATTTTCCTAATATTTGCCAACACTAAAATATTCCTGAGTTCCAGAACCTGACAACACATTGCAAATATTGGAAGCTCTCTGAATAGTTTTTAATAAGAATATTAGAAAACCTGCTTTAATGATTGTCACAATAAAAATCAATCATAATGCTTTTATTAGTAATTAAAGAAAGATCAGGCATTTATACAAAAAGTATTTTTGACAATAATGTGAATGTTTGACTGTGGCTGAACCAAAGTCACCATTATGGTTCAGAACTGAGATGGCAAAGGTACAGTTCATGACCACATATTCCCTTGGGTATCAGAGCTGAGACATTCTTCTCATTAATTCTCAGTAAATGAGCAAACCAGCCCTAAACAGATAATGCCCCAGATATATCAGGATATAGAAAATGAGTCTCCGAGGAGCTGAGCTCAAGCAATAAAGAGACAAAAGAAATACTGGGATAACTAAAATTGCATATTATATAAATGTACAAGAAGTCAAATGTTATTGAACAGGTTGAATCATTGCTATGAGGAAAAAATATACCCCATTCTTTTAAAAAAGACATTTCATGATTCTCTACAATCCATTATTTCTTGAAGGGAATATATATATAAATTGCACTGTTCATATACATTTACTCATTAAAGAATACATGCAAACCAAAGAACACACATAAGACCAAAGGCTCAGGAGACCTGGTTCTCATCTTTTACCTTGGGATCTCTAGTATACTAATGAATGGCCCTGATGAACGCCAGCATGTGTGTGCATATCTGCTTCAATACAAATAGCAGACTTGTGAGAATAATAAATGGCAGGATCAAAGATGAAGGCATGAGAGGTGAGACAGAGACCTCCTTCTAAAACCACATATAATACAAAAATATATTTAATACAACTAATCTTGAAAGAGCAACAGGAAAGAAGGCTTCACCAGACTGCATACACCTGGAGGGAAGAATAGACCTCACGGAACAGGGTAACAAACCAAAGCCATGACCCGGCAGGACCCAAGGCCTGCCCCAACCCCAGCTCACCGGCGGAAAGAAGAGAAACTAAGCGCGGAGGGAGTGGAGGCCTGGGACTGCTGAACACCTAGCCCTGGAGATCTGCTCTAGGAGCACAAACCTACATTGCACGGTGATCTGGTGATTAGTGGGGTTGGAAACCTAAGACAGGCGGAATACCTGGAGAGACTGAGATTCCAGTTGCTTGTGGAAAACAGGGTTACATATCTGGCTGATCTGGGCGGGCAGTCTGAGAGACTTCCTAAAAGCAAAAGGATGGCTAAAGGGGCAAGGATTGCACAGAGCTTACTAGTCAGGAGAAAGGACAGGTAGACAGAATTGTCCAGGTGCACTCTGCCCAGCAGATTGGGAATTTTCCAATATTCAGCTGCTACAGGCCCCTGGCTGGCTACATAGCTCCAAGGCCCCCCACCATGATACAGAGTCTGCTGCACCTTTCTCCTGGCAAGCCCACACCTGGCTCTCAAAACAGCAACCCCTGCCCTGGCGTCAAGCCAGCCAGAGGAAAGCCCCACCTATGGCAGCTACAAACACAAAGCACAGAGGCTCACACCTGACTGTTTGGCCCACTGGTTCTGGCAGTGGAGACAGACATAACATCCAGGAAGCAGAAACAGGTCTTTCCTCCCCCAGGCACCAGCACCACTCCCCTGTGACCCCTGACATCGCTTCAGGGACTGAGCAGCACCAGACAGTAGAGCTTCGGGGCACTAGAGGGCGCCACATACAAATAGGAAACATCAAAGGAACCTGGTTCAAACAACACCAGAAAAAGTATTCAGGGAGACTGAATTCATCAATCTTCTTGATAGAGATTTCAAAATAAAAATCACAAACATGCTCCTGGAGGTAAAGAAAAATATTCAAGAACTCAGGAATGAATTTAGAATGGAGATCCAATTGTTGAGGAACACAATGGAGAGTTTTAAAAGCAGATTACTTACAGTGGAGGAGACAATGAATGAAATAGAAATTAGAGAAGAGGAATACAAAGAAGCTGAGGCACAGAGAGAAAAAAGGATGTCTAGGAATGAAAGAACACAGAAAGAACTTTGTGAACAATCCACGGAACAATATTCACATTATAGGGATATCAGAAGATGAAGAGAGAGAAAAAGGAATAGAGAGTCTCTTTGAGGAGGTAATTGCTGAAAACGTCCCACATCTGGGGGAGGGGGGAGATAGTCTCTCAGGCCATGGAAGCCCACAGATCTGCCAAAACAAGAGACTTAAGGAAGACAACACCAAGACATATAATAATTAAAATGGGAAAGATCAAAGATAAGGACAGAGGAGGGATTAAACAATTCCCAGATAAGCAAAAGTTGAGAGAATTTACCTCCCAAAAACCACGTCTACAGTGTATTTTGGAAGGACTGCTATAGGTAAAAGTGATCCTAAGGTTAAAGAGCTGTCACCAGACGTAATGAACAGGAATAGACAAAGAGTACAGAATATGATACCTAATATATAAAGAATGGAGTAGGAAGAAAACGACAGAAAAAAAATAACCTTGACATTGTGTTTGTAACAGCATACTAAGTAAGTTAAGTTAGGCTCTCAGATACTAAGGTAGTTACGCTTGAACCTTTGGTAATCACGAATCTAAAGCCTGCAATGGCAATAAGTACATACCTATCAATAATCAAACTAAATGTAAATGGTATGAATGCACCAATCAAAAGACATAGAGTCACTGAATGGATAAAAAAAGAGGACCCATCTATATACTGCCTACAGGAGACTTACTTCAACCCAAAGACATATATATACTGACTAAAAGTGAAGGGATGGAAAAAAATATTTCATGCAATAGGGAGAAAAAAGCAAGTGTTGCAGTACTTCTAATAGAGAAAATAGACTTTAAAGCAAAGAAAGTCACAAGAGACAAAGAAAGACATTGCATAATGACAAAGGGGTCAATCCAACAAGAGGATATAGCCATTATAAATATCTATGCACCCTTCACAGGAAGACGTACATATGTGAAACAAATACTAACAGAATTAAAATGGGAAACAGAATGTAATGCATTCATTGTAGAAGACTTCAACACTCCACTCACTCCAAAAGACACAGAAAGAAAGGAGGCAGAAGCAATGAACAAAACTTAGAAAAGATGGAAGTAACAGACATCTACACAACTCTACACCCAAAAGCAGCAGTATACACATTCTTCTCAGCTGCACATGGAACATTTTCAAGAATAGATCATATACTAGGCCACAAAGAGAGCCTCAGTAAATTCAAAAAGATTGAAATTGTACTAACCAGCTTCTGAGACCACAAAGGTATGAAACTAGAAATAAATTACACAAAACAAAAAATCCCACAAACAAATGGAGGCTTAAAAACATGCTCCTAAACAACCAATGGATCAGTGACCAAATAAAAAGAGATCAAGCAATACATGGAGACAAATAACAATAATTCAACACCACAAAATCTGTGGGACGCAGCAAAACCTGTGCTAAGGGGAAGTAGGTTGCAATACAGGCCTACCTCAGGAAAGAACAATCCCATATGAAGAGTCTAAACTCCCAATTAATGAAACTAGAAAAAGAAGGACAAATGAGACCCAAAGTCAGTAGAAGGAGGGACAAAATAAAGATTAGAGCAGAAATAAATAAAATTGAGAAGAATACAACAATAGAAAGAAACAATGAAAGCAGGAGCTGGTTCTTGAAGAAAATAAACAAAATAGATAAACCCCTGGCCAGACTTAACAAGAAAAACAGAGACTCTAAACAAACAAACAGAATCAAAAATGAGAAGGGAAAAATCACTATGGACACCACAGAAATACAAAGAATTATTAAAGAATACTATTGGAAATTGTATGCTAACAAACTAAATAACCGAGAAGAAATGGACAACTTTCTAGAAAAAGACAACCTTCCAAGGCTGAGCCAGAAAGAAAAGGAAAATCTAGACAAACCAATTAATAGCAACGAAATTTAACTGGTAACCAAAAAACTACCTAACAACAAAATCCCTGGACCAGAGGGATTCACCGCTGAATTTTATCAAATATTTAGTGAAGACCTAATAACCATTCTCCTTAAAGCTTTCCAAAAAGTAGAAGAATAGGGTATCCTTCTAAATTCATTCTATGAGGCCAGCAAAGACACCACAAAAAAAGAAAATTACAGATCAATATACCGGATGAACATAGATGCAAAAATACTCAACAAAATATTAGCAAACTGAAATCAAAAGTACATCAAAAAGATCATCCATCATGATCAAGTAGAATTATTCCAGGGATGCAAGGATGGTACAATATTCGAAAATCCATCAACATCATCCACCACATCAACAAAAAGAAGGACAAAAACCACATGGTCATCTCCATACATGCTGAAAAAGCATTTGAAAAAATTCAACATCCATTCATAATAAAATCTCTCAACAAAACGGGTTGAGAGGGCAAGTACGTCAACATAATAAAGGCCATATATGACAAACCCACAGCCAACATTATACTTAACAGTAAGAAACTGAAAGCCTTTCCTTTAAGATTGGGAACAAGACAAGGATGCCTACTCTCCCCGCCTTTATTCAACATAGTTCTGGAGGTCCTTGCCACAGCAACCAGACAACACAAAGAAATAAAAGGCATACAGATTGGTAAAGAAGTTAAACTGTCACTGTTTGCAGATGACATGATATTGTACATAAAAAAATCAAAGAATCCATTCCAAAACTAGTACTAGATCTAATTTCTGAATTCAGCAAAGTTGCAGGATAGAAAATTAATACACAGAAAAATGATGGATTCCTATACACTAGTGATGAACTAGCAGAAGGAGAAGTCAGGAAAACAATTCCATTCACAATCACATCAAAAAGAATAAAACACCTAGGAATACATCTAACCATGGAGGTGAAAGACCTATACTCTGAAAACTACAAGATACTCCTAAGAGAAATTAAAGAAGATACTAATAAATGGAAACACATCCCATGCTAACGGATAGGAAGAATTAATATTGTCAAAATGGCCATCCTACCTAAAGCAATCAACAGATTCAATGCAATCCCTATCAAAATACCAACAGCACTTCTCAATGAACTAGAGCAAATAGTTCTAAAATTCATATGAAACCACAAAAGACCTTGAATATCCAAAGCAATCCTGAGAAGGAAGAATAAAGCTGGAGGGATTATGCTCCCCTACTTCGAGGTCTACTACAAAGCCACAGTAATCAAGACAATTTGGTACAGGCACAAGAACAGACCCATAGACCAATGGAACAGACTAGAGAGCCCTGATATAAATCCAACCATATATGGTCAATTAATATACAATAAAGGAGCGATGGACATACAATGGGGAAATGATAGCCTCTTCAACAGCTGGTGTTGGCAAAACTGGACAGCTACATGCAAGAGAATGAAGCTGAATTACTGTCTAACCCCATACACAAAAGTCAACTCAAAATGGATTAAAGACCTGAATGTAAGTAATGAAACCATTAAACTCTGAAGAGACAACATAGGCAAGAATCTCTTGGTCTTAAACATGAGCATTTTTTTCTGAACATATCTCCCCGGGGAGGGAAAGAAGCAAAAATGAACAAATGGGACTATATCAAACTAAAGAGCTTCTGTACAGCAAAGGACACCATCAGTAGAACAAAAAGACATCCTACAGTATGGGAGAATATATTCATAAATGACATATCCGATAAGGGGTTGACATCCAAAATATATAAAGAACTCACACACCTCAACAAACAAAAAAGCAAATAATCCAATTAAGAAATGGGCAGAGGACATGAATAGACACTTCTCCAAAGAAGAAATTCAGATGGCCAACAGGCACATGAAAAGATGCTCCACATCGCTAGTCATCAGAGAAATGCAAATTAAAACCACAATGAGATATCACCTCACACCAGTTAGGATGGCCTCCTTCCAAAAGACAAACAACAAAGTTGATGAGGATGTGGAGAAAGAGGAACCCTCCTACACTGCTGATGGGAATGTAAATTAGTACAACCATTGTGGAAAGCAGTATGGAGGTTCCTCAAAAATCTCAAAATAGAAATACCATTTGACCCAGGAATTCCACTCCTAGGAATTTACCCTAAGATTGCCACAGCCCAGTTTGAAAAAGACATATACACCCCTATGTTTATTGCAGCACTATTTACAATAGCCAAGAAATGGAAGCAACCTAGGTGTCCATCAGTAGATGAATGAATAAAGAAGATGTGGTATATATACACAATGGAATATTATTCGGCCATAAGAAGAAAACAAATCCTTCCATTTGCAACAACACGGATGGAGCTAGAGGGTATTATGCTCAGTGAAATAAGCCAGGCAGAGAAAGACAAGCATCAAATGATTTCACTTTTCTGTGGAGTATAAGAACAAAGAAAAAACTGAAGGAACAAAACAGTAGCAGACTCCCAGAACCCAAGAATGGACTAACAGTTACCAAAGGGAAAGGGACTGGGGAAGAGGGGTGGGAAGGGAGGGGTTCGGTGGGGGGATAAGGGGAGGGCAATATAACACAGAGAAGACCAGTAGTGATTCTGTAACATGCTACTACACTGATGGACAGTGACTGCAATGGGGTATGTGGTGGGGACTTGATAATAGGGGAAGTCTAGTAACCATAATGATGTTGCTCATGTAATTGTATATTAATAATAGCAAAATTAAAAAAAATGTTTTTCAAAAAAAAAAAGCCAGTCCAAAAAAACATAGATGACATTTTCAACATGATTTTTGCTTTGGGCACGTAAAAAGAGTGAAAAGGACGTGTAAGCTGATATTGCTCTTGATAAAAGGGAATTGGTAGACCTAGTTAATTTAAATAGTTTATCATTTAAGCAGATATCATTAAGGAAGCAAGTCAGTGAATAAGATCATCAGGTTGTAAAACAAGTTTTAAGTAGATGAATATTATTACTAACATTCCAAGAAAATGACATCTATTTCCTGGCTTTTAAACCAAGTTCAGCATAGTTGATGAAACAGGAAATGTTATTGAGTAATACTTGTTATTTAACGAACTGGCTTTTTCCAAGAATTGGTAATATTGGACATTTAACAATTGCACATTAAAAAAAATTAAAATCTAGACATGTGAAAGGAAACTCCAAAAGTCATTTAATTTTTTTCCAGAAATTTTTACAGCAATGACATTTTTTCTTGAAAATATTTGGAGGAAGATATGCTAATATATCTGATGTCTCAATCCATTTAACAAAGGAGTTTCTCTAATTACTCCGGAAAACTTAACCTTAAATTACAGAAACAAAAATTTTTGTTTTATTCTCGTGTTTCAGAGTAAACTGTGCTGGTGCAATAGGTGTATTTAATAGGAAAGCAATTCTATTCCTTTGCACTCAGCTGTTACAGAATGTTTGCAAGATGTGGACCTTCACATCATGCCTTTAATCACTCTATTAAACTCCAGTGATGTGTGTCATTGCGGGTGTGCGGTGGTTCTGAGAAGAGTACTCTGTCAACGAAGTGATGTTTTGGGAAGAAGTCACTCCTTCTGTCATTTGCCACCGTCTTTAATAGTACTGCTGTTTGATGCATTTAAAAACTCTAAACAAACTTCAGCAGGTCTGTCTGAAGAAAAACCCTTCAATCAAGCTACTACTGATCCATACCAAAAAAGATCCCTTAGCTGCTTCCTCTGTTGAGAAGAAACATTTTCTAAAGTACATAATACCCAGTAAAGCTCATCTGAAGTTCTTCTTCCTGATATGCTGTAAGTAAATTGTGAAAGTCCACAGTCTATATTCTATATATCAGGTGGATATACAGTTTAACCAACTGATGCACAACAGAATATTCAAATCATTTTTATGCTGCAATTTCAAAGTACTAGCTGTGGCATGAAATAAATAAGGCATCCTCCAGAGCTTAACTTTTTTATTATAATGTATTTGAGACAGGGACTGTGGGTATAGTCAGAGTAGGGGGAGGGCCTCTGGAAAAAGCAAGGCAGAATATTTGCAGTCAGAGCAATGTAGCTACATGCAAGGAAGCCCCCTACCAAAACTCTGTGTTAAACATTAAGCTCTTCAGTAAGTCATTCTTCAGTAAGATCAGTTAATGTTCGCCGGATAAAAAAGAGTAGCACATGCTTTTATTATGCCAATCATTTGTAATCATGTGTAGGATTCACTTTAGCATGCTAAAAGGCCCAGGCCTATGTGCTGTCTTTCCTCTTTCAGATCTGGTGGGGTGGTTTTGCAAACTGGGCAACTAATTTAGCATGCAGACCCAGCTGTAAACAACATAATAAAAGGCAGGAAAGATTCCACCTTAAAGATAAGATTGCATT